>QWTY01033660.1:0-10930 GCA_008033365.1 Pseudorectes ferrugineus
CACAGACTGGTTTGTGTTGGAAAGGACCTTAAAAGATCATCTAGTCCAACCCACATCCCATGGGCAGGGAGAGACATCTTTCATTAGATCGGGTTGCTCAGGTCCTGAGGGAGAGATGGATGATGGAAAGATGCAAGGCCTACACATGGGTCTGTAATCTCCACTTACTGAATCTGTTTTTTCTTTGTTACTGAATGTCTGCTTTTTGATTTTTCCCGCCCATTTTCTTTAATAAGTGTCAGACCTTATTACCTGCTATAGTCATTTTTGCAATAGATAATGGCAACATAAATGGGGCAACTGAGAGGTAGGACTGAGGTCTATGCATTGACACAGGTCTCAGAAATCAGAATCATTTCAGATACAAAAAAAAAAAAAAAAAATTTGATAAAATCCTAGCAGGGATCCAGATTCTTAAACAAACTATTCAGCACAGCCTTCACAATACTAGTAAAAGAGGTCAAGGTGAAGCCTCTGCCAGCCCAATTTCATATTTAAACTGTCCTTCTGCCAGTCTCTGTGGGCTTGGGGATTTCTTAATGTCACCAGGTTTGGATGAGGCTTGCTGTGCTACGTATGCATGACTTGTTACACACAAGCCTCAGACACTGCATGGTTTTAGAGGAAACCACATACAAAATGCAGTCGTTTCAAACAGATTTTCTTGTTAAACAAGGTTTAACATTTATCTGCATTTATGTGAGGTTTTATTTTCAGCTCGAAGAAAAACTTACGGGTGCATTCAGCCTGACACAGAAAGAACAGAACGCCCTGGCATGTGTCTTCCCCAGCCAAACCAGACTACACACAGCTCCTTTAAAGACTAGTCTCAAAGTGGGGATTAGGCACAATAGGCTTTTGAACTTTCACTTGCACTTTCACTGGTGCAATCTGGAAGCACCTCTCCTGCCCAGCTTTTCTGTTTTCTATAAAACTCTATATGCTTCTTCATGCCTTGTAGGTGCCCTTGTAGTTGAATTGTAAAGATACTTTCTGCCTTTAATCTGCTGAGACCCTAAAACTTCCCCTGGAGAGACAGCCTGCATGTCCATCAATGCTCATCCATAAGCTCAGCAACAATGCATCTATTGTCAAATCAGGCAGCCGTTTCCTCGGCCACATCTTGTTAATAAGGGGGCTGGAAGATCATTATGTGAAGAGCTGCACAACTCAACCCTGGCACATATGGGAGTGTGTGGGCACGAGAGCGTGACAGCACTTTTCTTTTTTTTTGCTAAAGTCTGCAAAGGAGGAGCCTGGCCTGGAAGCCTCTCAGCCTTGCTGGTTGCAAGCCAGCTTGATGCTGCATGCCAGCATTCAGGCTGTGCTGCAGCAGAAGGTCCTTTGGGCTGAGGTGAGCAAAAGGAGAGCATGTACTCGCTGTCCCACAAGCAAGGCAGATGTAAGAGTGTGCCTTTCCTCATAAGCCCCCACAAGGGCACCAGAGATGGGACTTTGGGAGGGGAAGGAAAGGAAGACATGTGACCACTATTTAAAGACTTTTGAGGTACTAATAAAAGCTCTAAATGTACCACCATTACAGAGGAAACCGTGTGAGAGAGGAGCTTCAGGACTGCAATGCTTCCAGCATTAGACTATGAGGTTTAAAGGAACTACCTCCAGCTGCTTATCCTAAAAACAGAGCCCTGCCCTGGAAAGTTAAGAATGAGCACAATCTTCCTGCTGAGAGGGAATTTCCGTGCCTGGCAAGGAAAAAACAGCATCCTTGCTCACTGCCAGATATAGCTGGAAAGAAGGGCATTGATTCACAAGCTTTTAGGCTTTCAGTTCTCCCTGTAACACATTTAAAATATCTCAAAGATGTATCTCCCCTTTCTTGCCCTCTGAAAAGTAGCCAGCTGTGCTTCAGCTTTGTAGCTGCATTGATGCTAACCCAAAAAAATATGAATGTGTGAAAGGAAAAGATCCCCATTGGGTAAAGTGTTATTAAACAATGAGAACTGGATTCCTCAGGGACAGTCTGTATGTTTGTTGTCAGCCAAATTCAAAGTTCCCAACAGGCATGAAAAGCTATGGCCAAAACCTCTTGTTCAGTGACTGCAGATTATTAATCTTATCAGTAATTGCCTTGGTCAGCAATGAAAATGAACTAAGCAAATACCTGAAATAGAAACATGCTTTTTGGGGTTTTTTAAATGGAAAGCCACACAGTTCTGTGTAGACATAAAGAGGAATTAGAAGCAGTTTTCCTTGATTATGTAGTATGCTTATATTGTAGGCATCAGTGCTGGGTAGGTTGGAAAAAAACAGATGGATAAAACCAGTCCAGCTCCTGGGCTTCTGTCTGTCACATTTTGGTTCCAGGTCTGCTTCTGTGCTTGTGTAAACAAACCTTTTTCCTGGCCTAGATGGCAAGATGCCAACCCAGAATCAATATGCATAGTTAAATCTTGATGTTTTTTTCAAGAGGTTGACCATGACCAAATTGCTTAGGAAAAGAGACAGAGATGGATGCAAGGGAACCAGTAACCTGGAGATTTTTCCTGCTGTTAGACACTTCCCTAATTTGATATGAAATCTGATGGCAAACATTAGCAGTCAATGATGCTTTATATGGCAGTGGTGGTGTAGTAAAACCAGGGTCAAAACCAGTCCATTCCAGGCAACTCAGCCTTTGGAGAGGTTTCTTCTGGCAGTGAGTAGGCAGAGGGTTTGTGCTGTATATGAAGTGCATGGTCTAAGAAGGTACATGTATATTTTAAATAGTGTTCAAGAACTGTGCTGTTGTATTTCTGCTGCAGTCTTCCATGTTTTGCTGCTTGATATTAGTTTCTTTACTTACAGCTTGTTGTGTAACTGTAAAAACAGGTTCAAAATGAGCTAGTTTAATCTCTCCAGCAATCTGGAGCACTTTGATTTTGGCTCAGGCAGCTGGTTACTCTGTCAGCTGTGGCAGCCCAACACAGGCAGATTTCATTTCTCAGAGTGCAGCTTCCATCTCATGACTGACACTTGCTGAACAATGTTGCTGAAACTGTTTTCTTCTCACTCTCCCAGGTTGCCCCTGTACCTGGCCTCTCTTTTCATAAGTCTCCTCTTCCTCTTGGTGAATTTAACATGTGCAGTACTGGTGAGGACACAGAACTCAGAGAGAAAAATCATTGTCTCTGTCCGGGTGGCAATTAATGACACATTGTTTGTGCTGTGCGCTGTTTCGCTCTCCATCTGCCTGTATAAGATCTCCAAGATGTCTTTAGCCAACATTTACTTGGAGTCCAAGGTAAGGTACATTTTCAGTTCTTTTCAAGTACCTTCTGAGATACAAGGGCAGTGCAAGGCAAAGCCACAAAGCCTGGGAGCTGGAGGCCTTAAACCTCACAGCCTGCACTTGGCTGGCCATCCTGTTCAATACATGAATTAAATACTAAATGGTAGCAAGGGAGCTTTTGGTTAAAACCAGTGATCCCAAATATGTATTTTTGAGGTAGATTTTGCAGAATTTGTTGGCTGGGGTTTCTCACAGCTCTTTTTCAAGCAGACACTGCTTTTTCTGGGTCCCTTGTCTGAAGATCATTTCAGTACTGCTACATAGAAGTGGCCTATACTTCAAAATCCTTCAGCTTGTCAAATCATTGACTAAGTTAACTGTTTAAGGTAGCAGCCTGCTGAAGATAAGCCGGACAGAGAAATATGAATCTCCCTTTATAAATTTGCATATTCTTATATATATTCCTATAGATAATGAGAATGTGTTTTAAAAGACTTAATACATTGTAACAGTCAGCTGGAGGAAAAGGGGTAAAAAGTGTTTCCTATTACTCTACAGGGTGTTCTTTAAAGAAATATTGTTATGTTTACAGCTTTGGACACGTTCAGTGGTCCAGGAGCTGGGTGGCATCACATAAGCATGCAGTGTTTATTATAAAATCAGTGAAGATGCTTTGTATATATAAATAATGAAATAGGGCTTTCAAAAGTCCTTGCATTTGCAGAAGACAGTTAAATCTTAAATTATCAGTTTAACCAATAACCCATTGCCATTACCACAACAAATCCTTTAAAAATCTAAGGTTCAGCTGCTATTTAGAAAACCTTATCATAAAATTCCTCTCTCCATTTACTTAATCAGATGAAGTGAGTACATTTCCTGTTTAATCAAATCTGGCCGTACTGCACAACAACTAAAAGTTCAGGGCTGAATAGAAGATTTAAAAACACAGCTTAGTTTTGTTTCTTTCAAGCCTGTCATTTGCTGACCAAAGGGCACTGGCAATGGATTATTTTTATTAGTAGGAAAAGGAGCATAAATCTCTGTAATAAAGCAGTGTTAACCTAAGGGAGGCTTTGGTTCTGTTTTTGTTTGGTTTTGGTTTTGTTCTGTTTGCTCCTCCTGCAGGAAACCCAGCCTTCTTTACTTCAAGCTATTTCACAAAACCCAAAGAATCTCTAACATTACTGCAGACAGGAAAGGACAGAACACTCAGCTGATGAAAGTTTGAATGTGAAAATGAGAGTTAAAGAGCACTTTGCTCCTCTTTTCTGCTGACCTGAACTGGGAGTCCCTCTGAGGACTTCCAGTGGGGTTTGGCTGCATGTACTTTAGGGATACAGATGACTGAAACTGTCAGTGAATAAAACATCCTGTTTTTGTCTGCCACTGTTATGCCAAAAAACTAGCTAGAGAAGAAAAATCCATTCTCTGCAATGATATGACAGAAATAGTGTTGGAAATAATTCATGCTCTGTGGTGCATGTAGGTAGGCATCAGTACTGGCAGCTTTTTATTTGCATCTCCCATTTGCTGGCATATATCTTGTGACCACATGTGAAAACATTCATCTCCATGACGTGGCACAGGGAACCATCCTGGTACTCTGTGCCAGGGCTGTGCCAGCCCCAAGGAAGTGCACAGCCCTGCCCTTAGGTGCTGACTTGGGCCAGTTCTGTGCTGGCCAAATGCCTCGTGGTGGGACACACAAGCAGCTTGGGCTCCCCTTCTTTTCTGCAGAGGCCTGTGACTGAGAAACGATTCCTCTGGATTTACTTTCACTGCTGCCCTCTCCCTTCACCAAGCCACTAAGTATATTAGACTGGAAGCAAAACCAGGACAATTTTATCCCCTTTTTTGTATTTGGTGGAATGGAAGTTTGTTAAATCTCTACACATTTAACTATTAACTATTAAAGAATGACAGCTATGTAGGGAAATCTATACAGGGAAATACCAACCCCGTTATGCTCTTTGCTTCTGCTATCTGCAATCTGTAAATGCCACTGAGCTGGGATATGGTATGTGCCAGTCAGCAGCTTCTCTCTGCTCTCTCTCTCCCTCGGTTTCCATGACAGCATCATTGACTTGTTAGTATCGAAGGAGAACAGAGAAGTGCCTAGCAAACATTTCCTCTTTAAAGCATTTCCTGCTTGCTGGTATTGCCACAGCTTTTGCCACTGCCTGCTATGGCTTCAATTCCTGAGTAGCTGCAGTCTCTTGGCTCACTCCTGACATGGCTGCAGGTTATGGCCTGGGGAATGGTGGTGTTTCCAGGCTGTTATAAGCTGGAATTCAGAGACTTTGACTGCACTGGGTATTTTCAGAGCCTGGCTGTTCACCGAACCAATGTTATTTTGCTGGGAAAACGGGCAAACTCGTTTTGCACAAGTTTTTTTAAATACTCCATGAGCTGCTCTTAACTTATGCTCACTAGGGAGTGCAGACTGAGGAGCTGGGTCAACAGAGCTGCAGGGTCAATAGCCAACAGCATGGGTGAGCAGCACTGGAGCCCTGGTAGTCTCCTGAAGTCCAGGAACTCAGGACATGGTGGCTTGGTGACTTCCCCTGATACTTCTTTAGCCCTTCTGCTACGTCTGCTCTGCCTGCCACAGTGCCTTGAACCTCGGCTGCAAACCTGGAAGCAGAGTGTGTGAGCAGAGGGAATAAGATGCAGACTTTCCAGTCTCCTTCACTGGTTTAAAAGATCTTGTGGCAGGGAGGAGCAACTTCTCTTTTGGCCTCTCTCTCTCACATAGATGAAAGGGACCCATCCTCCTGGAGTGGGTCTCTGCCAGGAGAGGCAGAGGGCAGGGCTAGAGAAGCAAATGACTGCAAGGCAACTTCCTCTAAATGCACACAGCACTTTAAACTCATCTTTCCTCCTTTGGCTGTGCAAAGCACTACTCCAGAGCCAACTACAAAGAATTTACTTTGAGCTTCTTTCAAAGCCAGTCCCATTTTTTACATCTGCCTGCCTCTGTGATCAGACTCACACAAATCCCTGTAGCCTGGATTCCTTCCTTCCTTCCTGCTGCAACTCCTGTGCTGGTGTCCCTGACAGTGACCCTCCCCACTTGACACAGCGGTCAGGCACTTACTCCTCTCACTGGATCAGGCTCTTTCCCCTGCTCTGTCCAGTTTTCTCTCTAGGGCTTAGGAACTGTTGCAATTTCACACTTGCAGTCCCATTGCTCCCCTTGTGCCCAAGCTGCCACTCAGACTGCCCTGCCATGGTCACTCTGTCCATAGGCTGTGCTTCCACTTGGTCTCCTCTGTGTTGACATTAGCTAAGGCAGGATGTTCTGTTCCTGTCTGTGCTGTGTTTAACTGCTGACTGCTATGACCTGCTCTGTGCTTACGAAATTGGTGCAAAGCAAGCAGTTGTAAAAAGATGCAAGGTTGCATCATGCTAGCCAGCATCTGATACAGGATGCTCTGTAGCTAATGCAGAGCTGAGGCCTGAATCCTGTCACTCCACCTCATACCAAGTGTGGGTCTTAACGTGTTTTCATTGCTCTGAAAATAGCACTTGTTCAATAAAATGCAAAAATTAGTCACAGCCCATCTTGGTAAGAGCTGGAACTGCTACCATTGCCTGGAAACCACTGTACTGATAAAATACAGGAATATACATAGGATATATAGGATATATACAGGATATATTGGCCAAAGAAGGAAAGACAAAAAGTCAGTCGCATGAGACAGAGTTGCATGACAACTCTTGAAGTCCATGCAAAGCAGTGTTGTTCTCAACTTCCCTTATGAATAATAACCTGTGCTTAAATCTCTTCCAGGGCTCATCTGTCTGTCAGGTGACAAGTATAGGAGTGACTGTTATACTGCTTTATACCTCACGAGCCTGTTACAACTTGTTCATCTTATCGTTTTCTCAAACCAAGAAAGTCAACTCTTTTGATTATGATTGGTACAACGTGTCAGATCAGGCAAGTATGAAAATATTGGTTAATGAGAAAACCTCATTCTCTACCTGATGATTGACTTCCTAAATGCTATCACAGGAGGAATAAATATATTCAAACCTTTTTTTTTTTCTTTTATTCAATGCACTAAGATTGTTTTGCTCCAGGAATACAAATTTGTGATAATTTTGGTGTGAGGATAAAGACTGCAGTTCTGTGCTAAAAGAAAGAAGTAACCACTAGACAAATAATTTTTAAAAAATTGATCTTTTATTTAGCTTGATTTTATTGTCAAAAGAAAGAGCACCTTTTATTAAAACAGACAGGTATTTTGTCCATTATAAAGAATGTCTTTTACTTAGACAAGCAGGAAAACAGTACTGATTCTACTGAAATGCTCAGTTCTAAGACATCATAACATCTCCCACTGCCATCCAGGGCCGTGGGATTATTTACTTTAATTCTGGCATTACCATGATAATTTCTGTAGTTTGAGGATAAGGCTACGACTCTTCCCAACCTGTAATTGCAGGTGACAATTTACATTGAAAACTAACAGTAATAAAAACACTAAAGGAAATAGCAGGGGATTCTTTGTTGAATTTTATTGGATTTCAGCATTTAGCTCCTTTCTCTGTTTTGAAAAATGTAGTTAGGTCGCAGTATTTTTCCAACTCTTTCAAGGCTAGGCAAAATGGCAGGCCTGGGTCTGGTTCGTGAGTATCTTTTGTTTGGCCTTAAAATCCCATATCTCCCCTGCAATCAGCAAGCACCCACAAACCCAAAGCTGTGTTCCCAGCCATGCAAGGACCTCGTATTGCCAGGGTGGCCAAGGAAACCTGCAGCCATTAACAAATTTCCATTGAGCAGTAGGTAAAACTCTAATTAAGAAGTAGATAAAGAGTAAGATAGGATTGCCCAGAGGACCTTGTTATGAGTTAGTTGAGTAAGGTCTGTCAAGGGACCTCTAATCAACCCTGCTGCAGTGCAGAGAAGAGGAGTGCAGGTGTTGCCAGTGGAATTAGAACACACGGGTTTAGGCAGAAGGGCATTAGGCTCTGACTTGTCTCCTGAATCAAACATTTTCCCTCTTGTTAAGCCCTGAAGAGTTGCTGCTGCTCCTGCTGACCCCTTGCAGGGGACAATTCTTGTTCTGACTCCTACAGTCTGGACTAACAGGGGCTGGTATGGCCAGACTACTTGCTCCTGTTTGCCCTCTGGAGGCAGAGGTTGTTCACTGGGAGCTCACTGGAATGCCTTTTAGGCCTTGGGTTACTACTACATTTTATGTACATCTGTTCTGGCTTGTGACATTAGGGTTGCACGGATTTTAGGGTAAGTTATTTGAACTATATGTAAAGGGCCTGGAACTAAGGAGTGGGTACTCAATTTGGTGCCAGAATCAAAAGTCACTTTTTAAATTACAGCCCAATAAATGTACTCTAGTATTGCTGCAGGTCACCGGTCAGAAACACCCTTTTCTCTTCCGTACAAAACACATGAACGGACAGGATTTGCCCTCTGTAGCTATGGGAAATGGTGGGAATCTAGAGAGAAGATGACAGCTAATGCTGCAGTGACAGAGGGAGTATTCAGCCTTAGAATGTGCACCAATTTTAACAGACCCAAGCCTTTCATTTTTAAAAGCAATGCCCTTCACCATTGATTTTTCCTTTACAATTATTCCCAGCAGGAAAAGGACTGGAAAACTAGTTTCTCGTTACCTGAATTTGATCACCTCATCAAGTAATTGCTTGCCAGGCTTTTAAGTTGGGAAGACCACTGCATTAAACTGATACTGCTGAAGGAAAGATAGCAGGAGGAGGAAAGGGAAGTCATGTACCCAAGACAGCATATTGATTTTTTAGTCTGCCTTTAATCATTAGCCAGGTTAATCTGGCTCTACTGAATGGAATTTCTGGCGTTGCCTCCTGCACCTTTAAATGAGCTGCCATCTTTATTTTTAAACACTTTACTCTTTTACTTTTCAACAGGCAGATCTGAAATGTCAGCTGGGAGATGCAGGTTACATAGTGTTCGGAGTGATCCTCTTCATCTGGGAGCTCTTGCCTACTTCCTTGGTTGTGTATTTCTTCCGTGTCCGAAACCCCACAAAAGATCTAGTAAGTGGAATTTGTTAGTGTATTTGTTAGTGTAATGTCCAGGCAGGTCTGAAGGGCTCAGCTGCTGAGGGATCTTCTGCTTCTTTATATTCTGGCTTCTCTTTTTTCAGTGTGTCCTCGGCAGAATAACAGCAACTGAAACTTCCCACTTCTTTATGCTAACTCCTCATGAAAGAAACTCATCAGGTTTATGCAGAAGGAAGGCCAGGTGTTTCTCAGGCAGTTTACCTCAAAAATCAGGAACTTTCTTAAATGTAGGGACTACTTCCCTTTGAGATAATACAGCACTTTATTGGAGTCAGTGGAAAACGTCTTTGTTATCCAAACTTGGTACCTTTCATCACAGAGCAGTGAAAATGGTTGTGTGCTAACTGTTCCATGGGATTATGAAATAATAGATTGAATTCTTTCAGCCCTGTACCCACTGACTTGTTTCCAAGTCAAAGACCAGTGGCCATAATAAGAACTTGCTGGCTTGTTGCTATTTCAGAAGACCAGAGATTAAGGTGTGAGTTGTAAGGATAATTCCCAGTAAGTGTCCTTAGTATCTAGGTAGTAAATAGATGAACAAGCATCTTTTCATAGCTGTAGGCAATGTCTCCAGGTTAGCTGGTTGACAGGCACACAGGGAATACCAGCCCTCACTAGGATTACTGAGGTAATGTCTCTGTTTCTATAGGCCAAATGAAACCAAAGCTAATATTCCTCAAAAGGGATGTGAATGGTAAACACACAAGAGAAGCAAATAATAGAATAACTTTCTAGACAAGGTGATGGGTTTTATCCTCATATGCACATTTCAGAGACAATGATAAAGCCAAGCTGAACAAGGAAGTAATACCTGATGTTGCACTAAGAAACCCCATGGATCCCAGCATCCATGACCGAAAATATCTCAGCCTCACTCTTGCTTAGGAGTTAACCAGGACAACTGCAAAGAGAAGAAATGTTTTTAAATAGAGGCCAGAGGTCCTGCTCTTCTAAAAAGTGACCACAGAGAGATCTCATTTCATTTAAAGTGAGTTTAGTAAGGCTTGACCTGCTGGCCAAGTTTGGATAGTGTGTGGGAGATTCACAGAGAATGAAAATAAGGGAAGTAGTCTAATCACTCATTTCAAAAAGCTGATCCCATGAAGACTTGGAATCCTAATCAAACAAGAGCTCAAATGGAGTCAGACAGGCAGTATTCTCTCACAAGAGCATTGCAGTAACACATATATTTTTGCATTGTGATTTGCAGAAAGCCTTAAATCTCCATAAAGACACAGTTCAGAAGAGGCAATTGGTGATACCACTTCTTTTATGGATATCCTTTTTAGGGTAAACATTATCTGTCACATGGGTTAGGTCATATATAGATTTTTTTTTTCTGACATAGGACACATATTAAGAGGAAGACTGGAAATAAGTAGAACCGAACAAAAAATGAAGAGTCTATACCAAGAGAAAACTGAACTTCAGCGTGAGGTTGCCACAAGAGGGAGACCAAGGGCTGCAGGATTTTAGGCTAATGCATTCAGTAGGTTGCTACTTGCCCAGAAAGCATGGGGTTAGAATTAAAGCAAACCCTCCTTTGGGTAAAAAAAATCTTAACAAGTCTGATTAAGTAAAAATCAAAAATATTCTTTATTTTTAATAAACAATCCTGAGAAAGAG
>QWTY01033660.1:11017-29792 GCA_008033365.1 Pseudorectes ferrugineus
GAATCTCCTTTCCACAGATGATTATAGCCAGGAACGAGCTGTCTGTTGGCTCTGGTGCTGACACAGGGTTACTGCAGCATGTGGCCCTTTGCCTTGCCATACCTTCAACCAGACAAATGTTGGAAATGGGGGCACTTAATCTTCATTTCATCTTTGTCAAAGTCATTTAACACATAAAATAAAGGGGGAGATTAAACTGCTCTCCTGCTTAAGGCCAGAGAGAAGATGTCATCCTGGCTTATCCACAGGCACAGAGAACCCCTGTTCCCTGGGGATGGGAGCAGCTGATCAGTGGATGAGGCTCAGCAGGGTCTTAGATGTCTCTCTCCGCTGTTTCTGGAATCAAACTGACTTCTTGAATGTTCTATGTTTTCTGTTTTGATTCACAGGGAAATAAAGTGAAAATGCTCTGTAAATGAAAGAGTTACATGTACACCCCTTTCCCTGTTTTATCAAAGGACCTGACCTCAGGATTTGACCCTCACAGCACTATAGGGTAGATACTGAAATTTCTCAGTGAGGGCCTAAGGGACTTTTCAGATGTGGTTTCACTAAGCAAGGTGCCAAACTTCAACATAATCAGTTCCTGTGGTAAGGGAGGTAAGGCACCAGGAGGGAGCGTTACCAATGTGGGAGCTAAAAATCAAATCTCTTTAGGTGTTTCAGATGTTTCCTTCATCTCCTCAGCTACTTCCTACTGCTCACTTCAAGTCAGCTGGCTAAAAGCATGAAGTGCCCTGGATGGACAGGAATTCAGCAGAAAGGTTGAATGCAGACTGGGAGGGTGGCTTCAGAAATGGGTCATGTGTTAGCTTAGAAACAAGGATAAGGAAAAGCTGTTGAGATCAGTAGACTATCACTATGCTGGTAGAGATGAACGGTAAATGCAAAATTATTTCTATTGTCTTCAGCAAATGCAAAATTGCATGTTTTATTTTGGAAACCGTGAGGTAAGTAGAGAGCAATTTCTTCTAGAAGTCAGGCACCAAGCAGTTGATAAACAGCTATTTGATATCTGTTGCAAATACTGACTGAGGCTTCCCTTCCCTTAGGCCAATGCAGGAATGGTCCCAAGCCATGGCTTCAGTCCCAGATCTTACTTCTTTGACAACCCCCGCAGATACGACAGTGATGATGATCTAGCCTGGAATATTGCACCACAGGGGGCACAGGGCAGGTGAGACACAAGAGTGAACCGCTTGCTTCCCAAGACAGAAACTGGAGGAGGAGGAACTCGGGCACACCACAAAAGATGGATGTAAATTGTCTAGCTGCAATTGCTGCATAAATCCCAGCAGGGTGAGGGGAAACTGAACGGGAAAGGCAGGACTGAGGGGCTGTGGGGATCCAAGGGCCCCACAGAGACTACAAAGACACAAGAATGAAAATGGGTACATAATTTAAGAATTGTAACAACGTGCTGCTCTTTGAAAAACTCGGGTCAGAACTTTGGGTTGCATGTTTCACCCTCTGCTTTTTCCAAGAGTGGCTTCAGAAGTGCCATTTACTCATTCAAGTGTGTGAGCAAGGCTGCCTAGAACAGCTGTCTCCCTGCTCAGGGAGAGCAGGAAAAAGCTGGACAGCACAGGCTGCAGCTTGTGATGATTATAGCGAGAAGCCTCTCAATTTAGGTTGCTTTGTAACATGGCTAAATGTCTTGAGAGTGACCTGAAATGGAGCATCTGCTTTGCCACATGTTGAAAGCTTAGGAAAATCCACCAAACTGCTGAAATCCCACATAACCCAGAACTGGCACAAAAATTCTGTTTTCTCTGCACAGCTTCGAGATTTAGGTAAGGATTCCTGTCTGGGAAGGAGCAGTTCACACAAAAAATGATAGCACCCAATTCAGAGAAGGAAAGGCACTGACAGGACTCTATCCTACCCTGGAAGGAGTCTCAGTCATGTTATTCCTTTGCTGTTCCTGTAGCTACACTATGATACAAATAGATTAGTGTAACCATTTATCTTAAAAATGCTGGCTAAGTTGCCAGCCGTAGTTAACATACCCAGATCTAGTTCTCGTCACTCACTCAGGTGAGACTGTGTAGTCACTGTCTGTGACCCCAGACCACGGCTCAGTGAAGCTGCACACTCACTATTTACAGTTACCAGTCATCCTATTCCTGCATTAATTAGTTTTTCACATAGTAACTAAGCCCACGGAGGATGCTGGAGGTGGTTTGTGCCAGCCTGGTACCCATCCCAGAGCCAGAGGCACCCTCCCTTCCTCACTGAGCCATCAGGGAACCAGCCACACTGGGAACACGTGTGCAGCTCCCAGTGGAAACCAAACCAGCCACATGCATTATCTCACAGTGCTCATGGGAGGAAAGACAGCATGCCAGAGCTGCAAACCACGTCCTGGCCTCTGGGACACAGACACAAGAGGCTTAGATCCCTGACAGACCCTTGCAGTGCCAGGACTTGGCAGGGATGAGCAGCACCACTTCTGGGATTTTCAAACACCTTCTGGAACAGCAAATCAGAAAGGGGAGGGTCTTTAGTGAACCAAGAGAATCAGTAAAGAGATAATGAACACTTGGGCCAAAATAATTGACAGATCGGAAAAATAAATAGCTGCCTGAACCCCTGGTTGGGTGTTTATTTTAGTTTTGCACTTCAGCATGAGAACTACCTCTACACAATTGCACTTTCCCCACATTCTCTAACTAGGTGTCTACAGAACCAATCTGCCAGTCACTGATTCTTCTATTTTCTTTCTAAGTTTCTCTCCAGACTACTACGACTGGAGCCATCAGAACAACAGCTTCATGGCTTACATAGGATCCCTCCAACAAGATCCAGCACTGGACACAGACCGGCCAAGCCCTATTTAACTTCAATCAACTACAGCATTCTAGGACATTCCAATATTAAAACCAATGTTCTGAAAAACAAAGCTTAGCAACTTTTCTTCACCTTTTGGTTTTTAGAAATTTTCCTATGCACACATAAATGAAGAACCTTGCCATGAGCTTTTCATAGTTCAAGGAGAAGTATAAGCTAATGATTTAAACTTTGAAGACTGTTGCAATTAATACCTTGTTCTAAGCCATGGTATCTTGGCTTTGAATAGAGTTGTTAGAAGGTATAATTTAATAATTTTTATGCTCACTTTAAAAGAGCAAATTTCATGAAGTGAAATGGCATAATTATTTTCTAAGTATTTTTATTTTTACACTGTGTATGAAGTTAGAAATACATTATTATGATCAATATACTGTAAACACATGAATAGATTTTTCAAATGCATGACAGTTGCAATTTTTACATGCACATAAAAGCCTGTAAGGAAAAAGATATCAACCTAATTAAATACTGTCTTTTCAAGTTATTGCTATGTTCTCAGAGCACAATTTACTCTTTGGATATCACTGCTTACTCAGTGTGGCGTGATAGTTGGAGGCTAGAAGTTATCTGTACCCTGTATTCTTCTAGGAAAGTAAGAAAATTTTATCTTCTCAGCAGTTTTACGGACAGTCTCAGAAGAGTGGAGATAGTCATCTCCTCCAGCTGGAGCATTGTGGACTGCAAAACAAGCTGAAAAATTTGTATGCTTGAAAAATTAAAGTTACGCAATCACATCCATCAATCAGATCCATATATATTATATAGAAGAGTAAGTAAAGTACCTCACCAGGGAGAGGGATAGAGAACAGTACAGACTTGTTCATTTATTTATAAAGAACCTGGGAAGTGCAGTGTGGGAATACAACAAGAGCCAGGAGTACAGCAGAAAAACCTCAAACGTGCCTTTCTGCATAATGAGCAGGCCAGCAAAGCTGTGCTTCACCCCTGCAGCTTCAGGGATAAATGTAGTGAGTTGTGGGGGGAAATGGTGGATAAATACCATTCCAGGATGTGACATTGCAGAGAGCAAGCCTAAAAGTAATTATTACTAATCTGAGGCTAACAGGAACCCTGATGACTTCAGGTCTTTTTATTATGCCCAGTGCTCAGCAGTGAAGAACTCTGCCTGCCCAGCATCTCTTTCTCCTTGCCTATGTGAAACAAATGCTGTAACTCAATCCAAATTTCCCCAGGAGAAAAACATACTACTTCTAGCAATCTTTACTTCTATAAAAACATTCCATTTTGAGGTGTACTACAGCATCCCCAGATGGTGGACAGGCTGCATGTTCTCCTCATGCTCGACTTCAGGAAGCACAAGTAGTCAAGAATTCTTACATACATTTCACAGAGAATATGCAGGATAAAAAAAGAAGGGATGGGGAGTAGATCTGATCAGATCTGCCTGAAAGCCAAAGGCAGAGCTGTGCTCTACTCCCACATCAAGTCTTCCACAGGGTCTTAGGGTTTTGCGGTCTTTGTGGTAAAGCCAAAGGATGAGCCTTGCCTCCAGCAGAAGTAAACTATTTGCCCTCCCAAAGCTTACATTGCCTTCTTCACATATATTCATTGAAGAAAAAAAGCCAATTAAACTATCAGTCAGATTAAAATAGGTGCCACAGGGTTGGAAGAAGAACTGAAATTTTATCAAACTCTTTGGAGTTCTATAATCATGTTTGTACAAAACTGACTGAAGACCCAGCGCAAGCGAAGTCTGCAGGAATTTCATTTTGTTCACAGTAGTTACAGCTGCACAGCAAAAACTTAAAGAGAATTCTGCACCTAGAACAAACCTCATCCCTATGCCACAGTATGCATGCAAAAAAGTGGAATGGCAAGTGACTGTAACCAACCATAGTGATGAGTTAAATACTCTAAAACACAGGAGATTTAAACAACGACAGAGGTAAGATCTTAAATTTAATTTATCATCATCTGTGTAACAGGCACTTACCTACCTACGCTGGGGATGAAATATGTGTCTCAAATTTCAGTAAGATAATTTGTTAAAAATGCATACATGGAAGGAAAAAGAGAGACCCTTTCAGGGAAATAATTTCAACATGAGGAGTCCCACTGGATGAACAAACAAACAAAAAAATATTTACAGAATTGATTTTACAAGTTATTCTGAGAAAGGGACAGAACAGACTTCATTTCTAAATAAGCCTTTTTGTCTCTTAAAACAACTGGACCTAAGCAGAGGCTGAATTTGGCCATATTCATACAGAAACCTACTGTAATTCTACAATGGATTCCTGATGTGCAGACACACTACAGTGCACTGTAAACAGCAAAAAATACACAGGTTACCTTCATCTTTTGAATGAAATTTAAGTGAGAGTGAAAATCTGCTCATCATTTTAATCTTACATGACTATCACAAAAGTAATTTAATTTATGTAATAGCTACCAAGTGTCATTGAAATGTAAATGAAAAGCAAAAAATGTATTTTCAAATGAAACCCCAAAAATCACATCCACAAAAAGAAGTTGTAGCAGAAAATACTTTAATTTTCATTTTGTAGATTCAAACATAGCAAAGATTCAGAAGTGTTTAGATCTCAATAAGCAGTTCCAACATTGATTTTGATTTTAATAAATATTACATTTTAATAGGGTAGCTATATGGAGAAATTGTAAAGTGATGAATTGCTGATTGCTACTTTATAAACATGAGCATCAAGATTATTTACAACATATTACAGGTCATTTCCCAGAAAAGCACAAAGCAAGGTCAGATAAAGGCAACCCAACCATCAAACACAACTCAAGAAAGTGTGGCACAGTGTATTTCATGCACATACAATGACAGACAGCACAGATCATCAGCTGAAAACTAGGAAAACACTTATTATTCCAGCTTACACAAGTCTCTATATTTCATTGTTTTAAATTTATATTCTGACCTACCTCCCCAGGCACTGAAGAATAAGTTATTCAGCAACAGTGCCCTACTTTTTACCTATGCAGTTTGCACTAAGTCTTTTTTCACCATTTCACACAAGTCTTCACGACTTGGGAACAATTAAACGTTTTTGTCTTTGTCTTCTCACTACCTCTGGGATTACAATCATTGTGTCATTTGTACAAGAAAATGTACTGTTACTCTGAAATGAATGGCAGACTGTTGACAAGCTGATCTCCAACAGGGAGCTGGAATTTAAAATAGTTTACAGGTCATGGATGGTGTAACTAACCTTATTCTTTAGTATAAAAACAGAGCTGTAAATTTTTAAAATTTAATTTAACATATAAAGAACTAAGTCATCCAACTCACACAGCAAAATTTCATAGGCAGCATAGTCACAGAATGTACATCAAATACAGTAAAAAAGATGGTGGCAGGAAAATTGTTTCAACTAGATTTGTTACAGGAAAAATCTTATGTCCTATCTCTACAATGACAGTGAAGTGAAATGCCTTCCATATTTGATCATCAAGCGAGATGTACCTTCAGGTGCAACAGAACTTACACACAATTTGCTGTTCAGTTGCATTCCTGTGTTCCCGTGACACAAAGGAAAAGAAGAAAAGCTTCACATCTCTTTATGTCCTTACCCAACAGTATTAACCTTGTGCCAACGAGGGCTGCAAGGACCAGGTGTCCAGGATCTGCATGCCTGAATCTCTCACCTGTCCCATGAGCAAGTGCATGATTCTGCTTCAGTGTCTGTCAACTTTAGCCAGGCACCAGTGGAAAAAGAAAAAAATAGCAAGTTGCATCCCCAGGAGGAGGTTGGAAGCAATTCACTTTCCCCACAAAGCAAGGGGAAAACAGGAACAAACATTTCCGAGAACTAGGTCCTTCCTGGGGCAGCGCAGTCAATACAGTTTTGTTGGCGTTTTTTTAACTAGAAAATCCTGCCTAAAGCCTTAGGCACTATAATATATAACAATACAGATAAATCCCAGTTATACAGCACTCCTCACCCAAGTGAGCCTACAGTTCTAGCCCTTGCAGGTCTATCCAAAAGGCAAAGAATTAACAGCCAATTAAAAATTACACTCTTTCAATATATACAATTACTCAGAAGATTTGGATACTCAGTGTGTAACTCATTTACCAAACACAGCTGTTCATATCTGAGCTACTTACCTAGATTCCCACTTCAATTTAATAAAGAAAAATAAACTCTAAGGGTGCAAATACAGAGCCTGGAAGAGGCCAGATGAATCCACCTAGAAACCTCCTACTCTTCTGCATTAACTAGAAAAAGAAAGCCTGTGATAACTTGCTCAGACACGGGTGCCCACAGGCCAGAGAGGCTACTAGGTAAAAACATAACATCCCCAAACTGGCATCAGCTTCCCCTAACACCATGTCCAATTACCTATTGGCTTAAACAGGAACTTCCAGGTCATTGCCAATTTGTGCAACTATCACCAAAATTTCGTAAGGGCAGTTTGGATTTTTTTTGTTTGGGTTTTGTTTTTCCCTTTCTCTTTTATTTAATTTCATTTAGCATATCCCAGTTTGACACAAGGGGGTTAACTTTCTTAAGCAACAGTATTTTTTATAAAAGCAAGTGTCAGCAGAATAGTCTATTTCATTTCCAGTCAGGTAGAAATTTGAGGCTAGTCTGGAAACAAAGGACAGAGTGTATTCCAGCCTTCAGAAAATCTCAATTGTAAAGGAACACATGAAGGAAGCCAGTACAGTTACAATCAATTATATAAATAGGTCACTCAGTGTCTAATAGGGTGAAAAATGTTTAAGAGCACTTAATTTTGTGAAGACTTGTTTTTAAAACAAGAGATGTATCTACACTGTACCAGCACTTCCTACATTCAAAACTCCTAACTTCATTTTTACACATGCTGGTTTAAAAGAAATTATTACTTCATTTTAAATTTAAACCAATATTTGGTTGCTACTAATTGGTAGTGCTGTTTCTGAGTTCTGTTTTGACACTGGTAAGTTATCACTGACATTTGTGGACAATGATACATGAGTAATTTCTTATTTTATGAAAGTAATGTTATTAACATACCCGTTTTTTTATGCTGAATATCCTTGTAAAGAAGATACGGTAAGGGTTTGCATAGATAGAGTACGTGGTATTAAATGTCAGTATGATTATGAATTTTAAAAAGCATCTTTTTTTAAAAGTGACTACAAAAGCAAGTTATTTTTACACTGACCTTTTAACATAGCACTCAAACATAACTCATACAGAGCAAATTTATTTCCATGGCTCAAAGACCAATGTGTGCTATTTTAACATTTTAGACACTAAAAAGACAACTTTTGGAAACCAAACTTGTGATTATAATCTAGACAATAATATGGAGTAAACAAATTTGATTGACTGAGGTTTTTCTGCTAGCAGCACTCCACTAACCACCTCCCCCTGTCCTGACCCCTACCTCCAAGTACATGCAGGTAAAGGGGCTGCAGAAAAGTCACTTTCAACGCAGCTGCATCAGAGACAAGGTAGTAATTTAAAAAAGAAAAAAAAATGCTGAAAAGCACAAGAGAAGGGTAAAAAATGTTGATATCACCATGATGCAAAGAAGCTCAGCATGAAAAGATTTTCTGCTCAGTAAATTTGCTATTTTTAAGTAAGTTTCATTATTATAGTAAGAAGCTAAAACTCAGCAAGAGCCTTATTTCCTTTTTGTAGTTTATTTTTTGTGTTTGGGAGGTTTTTTTATTGTGATTTTTTTTGTTTGTTGTTGTTTGTTTGGAGGTTTTCCCCCCCCTTCCTTCTGACAGTCAGAACTGACATACCAAATCCTCAGAATACACTGAAGCTCAGTAAATGGGGAGAGACAAGAAGTGACTCCCCTCTCTCCGGACAGGCCAAGTCAAGGTGGAGGTACATATGTTTTCATATAAAACAGCTGTCTCAGAAAGACAAGGAAATAAGAAAATTTATGAAGTTTCAGTACAACAGAACTGTGAGCAGAAAACTTAAAAAATAAACAGATCGGCATAATTTACACATTTAAAAACTATATATTTCATTCATAAATATATTTTCTAATTAATAACCATTCCTAGTTGAAACATAAATATTCAAGTTGGTATTTGATTTTACTTTTTGTCAGTTCATGTGAGTCCTGTAAGGATCAGTTCCTTCTGCTCAATGCAGTCATGTAAATGATCTTCACTAATGGGTTGTGCAAAGACCTTCATTACCTAGTCTGTTGTAATAAAACTTTAAAATTCTGCAACTCTTTTATACTCGTGGAAAGCCTGTAAAACAAAAACCACCCAAATGTTACCAAGTCAGCAGAAGAGAAGTACAAATTATGACATTCATTTTCCTTTAGATTTTTTCTCAAAAACAATTCTGTTCCAAAGATTAACACACTTATAATACACTTTCTCTCAAAAGATATCTGACTCTCCATTTTATATTTACATAATATATGACAGGGAATAAAGTTTATATATATGTTTAATTGTCCCAGCTCCATTAAACATCTAAAAATCCCTAACCACAGGTAATAAAGTTTATTACATTCTTTTATCAGATTGTTTAAATAGATTGTTTAAACAGGAACAGATTGTTATATTGAAGATCTGAAGAACTAACATAATGAGCAAAGCATGCTCTATGTACTCTTCTTTTACAGCTGTTACAATGTTTCATCATTTGAAAGGGGATACATTTTTTAAAAAATTAATCAAATTTAAGAGACTTAAATTTCATCTTGTGGAAGGTGGATTTATGAGACTTGAGACAGAGGGGATGAATTAAATCCAAACATAGAATGATGACCAAGGCTAATAATCCACATGCTCAGTTTGAAGGCATTAAGTTTATCAGTATCACTGATAGTAATTCAGCCTTTAAAAACCTACAGCGAAATGTAAAATACCATCTTTCCACAGAGCCTGAGTATTGACACTGAAGTTTTATATTTTTCTACTATTAAAATTGTAACATTTTACCTTCCAAAGGCATTTACAAGAGCAACTATTTCTTGCCGTGTGAGCTGAAAACCTTTTGATGGGCTGTTCTCAGGAAGGCTCTGTATTTCTTTCTCAGAAAACAAGATCTTCAGAGCAGTTCCTAAGCCTTGAGTCTATAAAAGAAGTCCAATGTTTTAACATCAGTAGGATCATTCCTTTAAATACTCATAAAACCATAAAGAAAGATAAAAACAGACTAATCCAGGCAAACTTTAGTACCAATTCTTACATTCTGACCCTCAACCCAAAAAACTGCACAGAAATCAGGGCACTAACGTGTACCAGGTTTAGTCTCTTATTTAAGAACATTTGTTTCCTCAGGTATACTTACTCTTCATCCTTATCTTTTTAACCTCTTCTCTTCCCATCTCTTCTTCTTGGCTATGCATGCCCATTACAACACTTCCAGCTCCCTCCTGCCCCTTACCTTACAGATGTCCCACTCCTGCAGGAGCACATCTCCCCTTTTCCTCTCCCCTTCCCCTTTGAAGTCGAACTAAGTTTTCTTATGAGGTATCACAACAAATGTTCTTTTTCCACCTTCAATCCGAGTGGTAAATATTGCAGTTTCAATTTCAACCCCTATTTTCTATGCAGGAATAGAACACAAGCAGCTTTTCTTATTTTCACTTTTAATTGGGCTACATAAGCAACCACTGGATTTTGACAAAAAGTGGTTGAAGCTGGCTGCAAGAGAACTTTATAGGTCAGGAAATCTGGCTTTTTTTAATTCTGGGTGAGGAGGAAAAAACAATAACAGATCAGAAGTATTAACTAGGACAGGGTAAGCAGAACTCCAGAAATTCAGCAGAGACCACCAAATTCTTGATGCTACAAACTCTTTGAAAACTGCACTCTGTTAAGTTTAATGCAATACAGTGGTATAGTTCAGCAGGCACTCCAAAATAAGTTTTCTCAGCCTGGACTTAACATTGGTCTTGAGGTTTAAAATCTTGTTCTCAGTAAAATAAAAATAGTAAGTGCCAAGAAAATGTAACTGGTTTTCAACTTTCAGCTTTACTGCACACTTTGCGTTCATTTGCTGCCCTCTGTATAAACTGTGAAAATCTGAATTACTTCTTTTCCTTACACCTCAATTTGTGGAGTTAAATATCACACTGGATTCCTTAACAAGTAAGTGTTGTATTTAAAGGAAGGTTTCCCATAAGTGGTTCTACAAGGCTCATCTGATCACTGAATACAGGTAAGATATTGACTGCTAGTAATATCTCACCATGAGGCATCTGCTTTAAAAGCGTCTCTTTTAGAAAACAAACTCTACCTTTTAGTAAACTAAACAGCTGATGACTAAATGAAATAAACAATTTGAAAAAAAAAATTTAAAAATGTTTAAGAGCAACTAAACATGTATCTATTTCTATTATATAGGTAAGGATACCAAGGACCAACCATGTGCAGAAAGTCTGAATGCTAAGGTAAAAGTGTCCTGCCAAAATGAAATAGATGCTTATCTTGGAACCTGCCCCTGCTAGAACACACACACCTACACAAAATAAACAGTACCTGCAGCTTGCCCCACAGCCTGCATTTGTCACATCCAACACAGTCCATTATGCGGGAGATGTTCTTGAAATGCAATCTGAATTCTTCCTATCAGTTAAAAACAAAATAAAAAAGCTTTGTTTAATGTACATCTTAGCTTTACAAAAACAGAAGGTTAATGGACCTAGTACCATTAGAGTATCAATTTTCTTAGCAAAACTGAACAAAACCATTGCCTTATGTAGTCAGGCCATAACAAAGATCCATGTAAACCCAGAATCTTGTTTCCAAGCCACTTCTAACAATTAATTCCTCAAAAAAATCCCCCCCAAAATACAGAACACTTGGATTCTGTACACTTTCTACCAACTTCCTCAAAATTTTCTGAGCTTTAAGTACTGTACCTGTGTCCCTGCCCATTCTTCCTTCCATTATTCAAATCCCTTTTGAACCAACCATCTTTTTGACAAACACTTTATAATTCATGAAAGGTATTTCCTATTCAAAGCTATGAGTAGATAGTTGCTTTGCAACTTCAGTCAGAGTAGGAGCAAGCCCAGTGCAGAATTAATTACGCTGATCTCAATTAATTTTTTGAAGTCCAAAAAACACTATCTGGGCTGATAAAACACTGTCACTTTTCTAATAGCATTTTTTGTAACACTGATGACATTCCATACTGCTACTGAAATGGGTATTAAAAGCACTAATAAATATTAAAACAGACCTTTGTTACTAAGCCCCACTCCAACTGTGGACTTGTAATGTATACCAACTTGAACACTTGCACGTCAACAATGGAAGTTGCTAGTTAGGTACAGCTTTCACATTGGGTTCCCATGTCTAGAAATTATGTTTTTCTAATGTTTATTACTATACTACATGGTATTATACTGTATATTATGTTGTATTATGCTATATAAGGCATCATTTTTTAAAGCAAACATGACTGAGTTGGTTCTTTTTCTCCAGATAATTATGCGAAACAGATATTCTACTTAAAAATAAGCACCACTGCTTTTACTGGTAATACTAATTCATTTGCCCCACCACAGTCCTGATGCCTGACTCAAGGCACAAAGCCAGAGATTTCAGTCTGCTTGGATCAGGACAGCACCTTACCATAAAGTTGATTAAAAGGCCTCAGATACAACTCTAGAGAAGGCAGGGATAAAACCTTACTCTGAGCAGTATGTTTGTGGTGGGCAGAAGGGCTTTCCAAAATAACACAGCTTAATTTCAAAATGGGCATTTTGGATGTCATTCAGAAAAATAGCTTTACCTTTAGTGACTTGGCTCCTTTTTTATCTCCTGCAAACATGGACTTTTCATCAAAGTGCATATGGAAGGACCTAATAAAGACAAAATGCAATCAAAACAAATGCTGGCACAAATTACAGTGTTCAATTAAGCTTGGTAAGCAGCTGATGCCATCAGTGTAAAATATTTTTCAGAGTTCCTAGTCTTTGCAGATTAGGCCTTAGAGAATTACTCAGTAACATCAGTTTTACTATTCAATCACTGTAACTTGGAATCTGTTATTCAGTTTTGTTCCAATTAATACTGAAATTGGCTTAATGTTTGCCTTCCAATTGATCATTGTCTGTCTACATCTCAATTACCTAGCAAGACTATGATTAGGGACAGCAATGAAACCACACAGCATGTTACCAGTCACAAAAACTAGCGAAAAGGAGAGCAAAGGAACTGAACTTAAGAACATTATGGAATAAATAGAAGGAAGAAGGGATGGCCAAACCACCGAAAGTTAAGTCTGTGATAAAAACTGGATTACTCAGTGAACCATTAAAAGACTGTATATACTACTTTCCTTTTCAAAATAAATCATGTGCATCTTATACTGAAGAGTCAGAAAAAGCAACACACAGGGAGTAGCCCAGGATGTTGTGTGGTTTGGGGTTTTTCGAGTGCTTTTTTTTGTTTGCTTTTGAAGATTGGTATATTCAAACCTCAAAACTATTAATCTCTCCTATCAAATGTACAAATTCCCCTCGATCTCTCTCACTACTTAAATTTTATTTCTTCATTCCACACTCCTTGTCCTATCCTATCAAGGAGTCACCTATTCTCATTTCCAAATATAACTGAAAATTTCAAACTACTGGTAAGAAAACCCCTATGCCTTACTTGGTATCCCTGAAGATATCTAGTAAGAGAGCTTTAGATTCAGCATCCTCGTGGCCATTGCCGGTGTAAAGGTCGACAACTGCACGTTCAAAGTACGGGGCAACCTTTGACAAAGCACGCAGCTCTATCAAATATAAGAAATACAAGTTCTTGAGCCTCCTTGGGCCTTCTCCTTTCGTTTCAGCAGGGTCAAAGCGACGAGTGAACTCTTTCACATTTGGTCCCCAGCGGGGCTTCCCCCACGTTTCTATGCAGAGGGAAAAAAAAAAAAGGGCAGGGGCAGTAAAAGAGACACATTTAGAACATAAAAACAACTAAGTATACACCAAAAATTTTCAGAAAAACCAAAATGTGTATTACAGATACTGTAGAATTCCATTCAGTGATTTTACCTAAACATACCTTCAAGAAGATAATTTGCACACAGATGCAAGTTGATGCTAGCGTGAAGTCCAGAAATGAGTTTATAAAACACTCTTTTCTCAAGGCACAGACCTGTCCAGGAAAAAAGACAAACAGATCCCAAACTAAATACTGGAAATAATTTATTAAAATGAATATACCCTGACATTTTAGTGATGCAAGTCTGCATTGTTACCTTTCAAGAATTACAATTACAACACTTGAGTATTGTTAATAAGCCCTTATAGCCATCATAGGAAAAGTTTATCTCCTATTTTTTATATAAAGCAATACTAAGAATGACATTTGACATTTCTTGCTTGGTATTTTAGTGCTCTGGTAAACAGTCAAATAGGATCTTTTCAATTGGCACAGATAAATTGCTACACAAAAATAAGATGCTTACAGCGTTTGAGCAATAAGTTTGTAATAATCTTGAATTGTGACGGTCTGGAAATCAGAAATATACTGTCTGGAAATCAGAAATATACTGTGACCCATCTTAATTACAATTAGAGCTACCATTGAATTAGAGGAGTGGCCCTACATCAAAAAAACATCAAAAGTCCCAGAAAACCTTACAGTACTGGAAAACAGCAAAAAACACTTCTTCATAGCTGTACTGTAAATTCACTGAAGATTTAAATGCACAGGACAAAACCTTGGAAAATATGACTTAATACAGACTTCTACAGCATAAATGGAAATACAGTGGCATTAAGTGGTCAAAATATAATTTATATGCAAAAATTACTTATAGTTCCAATTAGAACCAAAGATAGAGACTACACTTGAAATTTAAGAGTTTGTTCCTCTCAAAGATATGTTTGGGCAACTTTCTTGCCACTCCAACCTCCACAAATGGAAGCAGGAAGAGCTGATGGTGAAGCCTACCTGTGAGGCTGGCACGTGTCCTCATTTACAGACACCACATTTTTAAAGGCATGTAAATTTGTATGCTTTCCTACAATACCACCACACAAGTAAAGGCTTAGGAAAGGCAGAATGAACTAATTTTAAAATTAACTACATTTAACTCACTTAATTTTCTGCACACCTCCAAAATATGATTTTGATTGCTACCACTGCAATAAAAATTTCCATTTCAATATGAATAAAAAGAAAATTGCTTTGCCTTCTGAACACACATACTTAGATTACAAACTGGGAATACAGCCATCAAAATCTTTAATGTTCTTTAAAGCTGTTTCCAAATAATAATGCTCACCAATATTACTACTAATAATGCCCCTGCTTAAATGCATAAAATAACCAAAAAATTCAAAGTAACTGGCAATGAAGTGAACTCCCCCTTTATAAAAGATAAAAAACACCAAAAGGGTTAAGGAGTACACCATCTAAGTAAATGAGAAGATTTCCAAAGACCCTCAAGTTAAGAAATATTTGAACAACTCTCGGAAGCTCTGCACAATTTACTAAAAAGCCTACACTATGAAAAATATTTGAGGAGATGAAAAAAGTGCTACAGTGTTTCTTCTAGTGAATTTAATACTATATTAACTCATCCAAGAGCCTTTACCTTCTAGCCATGTGTAGAAAGATTCTCCTGTAAAGACAAAGTACATAGTTAAATGAAGAGTATTCATTTCCAACATTACAGCATCTTTATATTACTATGCATCCAACATTAGCTGCTACCTGGATGTGAAGTTAAGCAATTTAGCTATTAAAATGAGAACAGGCACAGAAGCAGCTAACTTTGAGGTTAGTTTAAAGCTGTTGCGGTCAGAATAGGAGAAATACAAGAATGACCGTGACTAAGCTACTGTCAGGGCATTCAGCAGTGTACGGAAGCCCAAGTCTGATTATACGCCCTACTGGTGAAAGGCATGATGGCAGAGTGCAATTCTGACAGCCTTCACCTCGACCTGCCCAAAGATTTCCTTAAGACTTAGATCTTCTGTCCAAGAGCTTTCAGTTTACTGAAAAATCTTAAAGTCTGCCTCACTGTAGGCAGATCAAATATTTTCTCCCCACTCTCTCCCCATCTTCCCAAAAGCAAGGACATTCAAGAAAGTATACAACAAATTGTCCCTCTTCTTTTAAGGAATCTAACATCAGTATTAATGGGGTTCTGGAAGAACTAATAACATTATCACAAAACATATTCTGTTACAAGAATAAGAAACAAGAAGAGAATTTTGTTTTGCTCTTATCCTCTCTTTCCCCTTACTCCAAATGAAAGTATGATTCCATTAAAAACAGTTTCTGATCAATAATCTGCATAAAAACGTAACTTTCCTGCTCTCTAATTCAATAACAGTAAAGTGAATAAATCCAAAATCCAAAACTCTCTAATGCTTACTTCATTTCTGCAGGTCAAAGAAAATAAGATGACTTACCATCATCTCCTCCTTAGAGGGGGGGAAAAAAAAAAGCATAAGCATTAAAAAGATAATTTCCACAGCAAAGTAGTAATGAAACATAGACTTTACTACAAACACTTAAAAAGTGCAAGAAACCTTATTTAATTTATAAAAAATAGGCTACTTTCCACCCCTCCATTCTTGTTTCTCAAGACCACCTGAGACTTAACACATCATAATAATGAAAGTCACTAAGAAATTGAAATCTTAGTAGCAGCTGATTCACATATTCTTGAAAGCTGTATTTTAGCTCCATAAAGATGGTTAGGAAGTCATAGTCTTTAGTTTGTGTTGTTCAACAATCATCCAGTGTTCCTGTCTGAAATTCTGATCCCTGCATGAAACCATTCTTACAATTCTTTTTATTTTTGTGTATCAGCAATATATCAGCTTTTAGTAATTATAAATATTGAGATGTCTTGATTTTCTAATGGATGGTGATTTTTTTAACTCAATCTATTGGCTAATAGATTTAGTTAATTTTTAAGGGAAATGAGGCAAACTGACAGGGGAAAGCTGATTCATTTGAAACACCAGGATATAGCTTCCAACTTAAATTTGAAAACAATCCCCAATTCATTAGCATACTTTTTTTTAAACATTCTTGCAGATAAATTGATCCAAGTGTCCACTCCTTCAAATAATGCAATTATTTGTACACTTGTAATACATTACACATTATGGATGAAAAATGTACAGCTACATTACACCAGGATAAGTATGAACTGAAGTGACTAAATTAAATGCTCTTTGAAAAAAGAAATAAGAATATAAGACTGCATCCAAATTTGAAAATTTGTGTGATACTTTGTAAACAGTTTGAGACTTACAATTTAGTTTTCATATCAGTTTACCTGACATTAGTAAGCTATCAATAGGGATAAGATTAGGCATGTATGTAATGAAGTACCACAAGCCTTAGTCTAAATATTGAATATGTTCAGCTACTTCTACAGAGGAAATTTGAAAAGCAGAAAGCACACCTACAGACTGAAGATTGCTATTTGTATCACCTGTACTGCAACAGTCACTATGTTAAAAGAAGTGCATTGGAAAATAAAACAGGCAAGACCCACCCCTACTAGGCGCCAGTGGATTTAAAGGACGATAGACAGATCGAGGCCTAAAAAATAAGTTAGAAAACACAAAGATCAGTTTTCAGCTAAACTGAGGTACAAGTATAAGAAATAGGCTTCCTCCCCTTCCCAATTACTTGAAGCAGTTTTCTTCATAAATGCTGTTCCATACTCTCCAAGCAGAAGGCCCCTTGTATCCAGTGTACCGTTCTGGATTCAGCAGCAAATCCACATACTGTGCATCTGGAGATCTCTCATCTAAATAGGAAAAGTTCTGTTACATATGCTAACTGATCAATTGAAAAAGATTTAATTTAACCAGTCACACAGAACTAAATATAAACCAGAGATCTCATATAATACTATTCTGTCTTTCAGTTGGATTATAAATGCCTTTTATGTAAAAATGCAGCAATATACACACTAAATACAAAGCTCAAAAGTATATCATCTATTCCAAAGTCTCCTGTGTGTCTCTAATTTCTATAATGTCTGATGATCATCTATGTGGCTTCTTTAAGTCTACCATAAACACTTGATATGCACTGTATTCCCTGACCCTAGGCTAAGATATAAACAGCATTTTGTTTTAAATGGCCTTCAAATTTAGGGTTTGTCTGGCAGTATTTGGTTGAGGGGGTTGCTTTTTTGAAATGGGTATACTGCATACAGTAGGTTCTTAATAATGACAAGATCAAAGTAGTACATCTAGTAGTTGGTACATACTGTAAATTTATTAGCCAAATCCATTTTTCCTCCAAATACCCAAATCCATTTTTCCTCCAAATACCCTTGTATACTGGCAGAAAAGTCTGAATCACATTGCTTAACTGAACAAAACTTTCAGCATATTGCAGAACAAATCTCTTGGTTACAACAAGAAGCATGTTACTTAAGCAACCTTTCAACAAGCTATACCCTCAACTTTGAAGTTCACTACAAATTTCAGGCAACTTATCCAAAGAAAATTGTGACACAGGACTCTCTCTGCTTAAAAACACTGCAGAAACAGAAATAGTTTCAAGCTAAAATGAGTGAAAAGCAGGAAGAATTCACCCCTCTTTGAAATTCTAGGTCAAGACCAACTCATGCTTAAACAAATCCCACATACAATACAAGCCAATAGTCCAGAGACTTATTGATAGGAATAGGCCAAGAAGTGCCACGTAGTACTTCCTCAGATATCAAAAAAAGCCACAGAAACAGAGAGTGAAACTGCTCTAAAAAAGAAGAGATGATTCTGCATGAGCAGTTAAGCATCACTTCAGCAGCGGTAGCAAAAACAAAGAAAGGAGACTGATACAAGACACACGACAATGAGTGCCAGAGGAAAGAAAGTCAAATTACAGCTTTATTTATTTATTTGACAGTGTGGCTAACCTAAGCAGTTCCTACATTCCCTGATCACTTCGGTGTCCATTTTTCTTCTTGTTATCCACATACAACTGAGTCTATGTGCGCTGTGGAGCCACGCAACAGAA
>QWTY01033661.1:0-16384 GCA_008033365.1 Pseudorectes ferrugineus
GCCTGGCATTGGGCCAGCGTCAAACCACGACACTCTTGCTGTTAAAAGTATAGATCATCCAAGACAATTCCTTCTCATCAGCACTTCCTCTTTCTCCAATTCTGTAGCGATTGTGAGAGATAAAGCCAGACTACTTTTAATAGATTTTGAACACATTTAGGTAAAATACTTCATAAGCCTGTCAATCAGACTTACAGTTATGGTCTGATAGACAAAGCCTTTTAGCTCTGAAGGGCAGCCATGAGGTGTAAAGCCTGCTTGAGTATGCTCAGATGTTTCTGTCTATGGAGAATTCTCTTCCGTATTGTAAGCACCGAAGAGTTCAGTGGCATGGCTCAGCCAGGGAACTCATTTCTGAGCTGATGTTTTAGTTTTGTTTCTGCCTAGCTTCTAGGAAAGAAAACATAACCTTTGCTTCTGAATGTTTTTTTCAGATACTCATCAGCAGAAAGCACCATGTGTTTTCATTTTGGGTGGTCGTGGTTATAATTGCTTGGGAATTTTTGAACAGTGGTTTTTTTTTTCCCCTCTTATGAGAAAATATAGATTTTATATCTATATATATAAAAGATACAGATTCATCAAAACTGAAATAAGCAAAATTCAGTGTTTATAAATTTTCAATCACGTTCTAAGCATATTTCAAAATTTTCGGAACAAATGTGATTGTTCTATTTTATAACAACCTTTTGTTTTGAACTCTCGGTTGCTTATGAAAAATTAAAAAAAATTAACTATTTTGAAGTTATAGTAATGAAAATTGATAAACTCAAACTTATTTTTAAAAGTTCAGCTCTGTTACATAGATAAACAAATTATGAAATACAATTAGAGTTATAAAATAATAATATTATCCAGTAATTTCCGATCCACAGTGGCCAGGCTTCTGTATATGGGTATCAGATATCATTATGACTTTGTCAGTTCAGAGAGCATTCTACTATTGGAACTTAAGTAGATATTTATAATTGAATATAAGCAATCTGTTTATTTCATTTACTAAACTAGGTTTCTGAAAGTGTTTATCATGAGGCAAAATATTTCCTTAATTAATTTTGAAATTTGTTCTGAATCTTTTTTAAATTTTGTATACCTATTTTGAAATACAGATGCCAAAACTGAGTTGAGTAGTCTCACTGGTGCTCTGAATGTATGACATGGCAACAAACATCTCTAAACTGTTAAGGCATCCTCTGGCCGGAGAAGGTGGATTTAGTATGTCTAGTACTTTTAAAATGGGAAGTAGCATGTATGTATGCAAACATCTTTGCTAACAGTTCTCAAGTGACACTGACGGTGACAAAATCACATGTAGAGGATCTCTTAACTAGAAAACAAAATCCCTTCAACTGCTTATGGATATAAAGAAAAATGTATCTGGTATATAAAATACATACAAGTCAGGTAGCATTTAAAAATGATAGCTTTTGTGCTTGCAGACATTCACTGCTGTGAGATGCAGTTTAATATCAATAGAAGTTCAAGCTAATACTGAGATTGGATATTTCTTTAATTTGAAGGATGCTGACTGTATGCCTTAAATAGTGTTATTGCTCAGTGCAAAATAAAGTTAAAAAAACTGCTGAGAAAAACAGCTTTATTATGAAGATGATTTGTCTCCTGGTCTTTTCTTTCGTGGTATTCCTCCCTGGATGAGACCATAATTCAGTTCTTATGCTATGATGAAAACAGGGCTTGTGGAAATTTTCTGTCGAATGTGAACAAAGTTAAAATACAATAATAAAATTATTTGTTTTATTTAAATTGCCGTGCCAGTGGGGTGAGGCCATGATTTAATTTTACTGACAGTGTGATGTCATTTGGATTTAACATAAATTCATTGCAATATGAAAATTTTTCTATAGTCATGAGTGTCTTTTCAGTTAAAGGTGAGAAAAGTTGATTCTAGTCTGCTGTCCTGAAATACTGGACTCTTAACCCAGCTGACAGGATCTTTCTTGTCTGCATGAAGTAAAAATATATGTTAGTAGATCTAAGAGATACTTAAAAATAGAAAACATGTAATAAAGGAAGATGTATAATAAGAAAAGCTTGTATCTGCTGGATGAAGTCTGAGCTTTCACCTGATTGTTGGGTAGTGGCTAAATGCAGCTTTCGACCTGTTTCTTGCATGTTGGCCAAACTCAGCTTTACTCTCTTCACTCATCAGTACATATGCAGTACTTCTCAGTGGAGAGAACACTGACCTATAAAATGAGAAATGTTCACAAAGCACCTTGTGCTATAAGAATTTGTGGTTTTTTAGCATGTAACAGTAGCTAACCTACAGTTTTGTTTGTGTGAACTGGGAAGTATCTGATCTTGTGAGCATGGTGCATACCAGAGTGAGTTGGTTGTGTAATTACCTCTGAGGTGGTGGTAAAAATAATCCCAGACCATTCAGGTTGAATTTGCCCAAGCTTAAGCATGACAGACAGGTGTGTAGCTGTGGAAAAGCTACAGCTTGGCACTGTTGCTTTTTCACCAAACTTGAGTACAAAAATAAAAGGGAACCCAAACCAAGAGACGACTGTCAACCCTCCTTTCCCTCCTAGCCTAAATATGGGATGTCTTTGGCATCACTGAAAACTGTCAGGGAGCTTTTCTGCACAAAGGAAGAATTTGTGCTGCAAGCAAGGTATTTTTACTTCAGTTAGGGAACAGCCAAGGGAAATATAGAGAAGCTGTCAGTGGAAATCAAGGGTTGAACAAGATGCGTGCATAGTGGCTGAATGGTCATTTTATCTTTGGCTCAACTTGCTTTGTGTGTTTACAGAAATTAATATGTATGATTAAATTTTCAGACTTTTTTAATATCTTGCTTCAAGCAAATTGATACATCAGAAGATACCAGCCTTGGTAGTCTAATACATAGGTCTACATGAATACATGCATAATACCCCGAATATTGTTTGTATTTCCTCCATGGTTCAGCTGAAAATCTTCAAGGAGTAACACCTAAACCACTAAGCTTGCTGGCCCAGATTTCACAGCCTAACAGCAGAATCCCTGTCAGTACATAATTATGGTGTATAAGTTCCAAGTGAATAGTAATATTGTAGGGATCACAGCTGTTGAATGCTATAGGAAATGAGTAATTGGATTTAACTCTTTCACAATGCTTACAATCAGCAATAACCTTGGGAGGACTTTCCTGTGCAGGAGACCTGCTTGGCAGGCACCTTGCAGCGAAGTGTGTGCATGTGTGTATGTAAGTATGCTCTGCAAGAATGGGAACTGCTGATTGAAAATACATTTCTTCAGCTGTTAGAGGTGGCATTGCACTGTGTGACATAAACATTTCAGTTTATATGAAAGACAACAGTCAGATTTCCACACATTCACTTGGAAAATTGTCCTTGGAGTGGTAAATTTCTTTTACTTTGTTAAAGAAAAAAATTTATTCTTACACATTTTTAAAGCTGATACAGTCATACCTTCAGCAGATTGGATGAATTGTGATAAATGGCTAAGGTGTCATTGGCTAGACAATTCCAGATAATGTATCCTGGATAAAAGACAGAACTGGAGATTGGATTCTTATTTTTTGCAAAAGCAGATTGAAAACTTTAACCTGACAAGGTATGGGTTTGAAACAAACTCAAACATCCAAAGAAATTGTAAATATATTCTGAAAAGCTTTGTTCTAAAGTGCTTTTCTTTTACTTTGAAGTTTCAATAGACTGTTTTTGACCTATCCTATTTGGATATGTTAAGAGCCATTACAGCTTTGCACACAAATATTTTCATGTTTGTTCCAGTTCTGTTTCATGAAAAAAACTGAAGCTTTGTACTAAAATCAGTCATCTACTCTTACTTGAATTCTTTCCTATTGTGGAGGAGGGTGAGCCAGGAAGAAAGAAATAAATAATAAAGAAATTAGTGAAATAATTGGAACGGAATACAAATGATACTAACTGTGTCCATATCTTATGCTTTCATTTTCATGGCAGTTTTGAAAAATTAGGTGGTCACCAAGACTATTTAGAAGAAATGAGAAATACCAGAATTACGCCAGCTACAGGAGGATCTCTCAAAGGAGGAAGCTGGAGGAGCTTTCCTTGATCATCGTTTTAACCTCCCCTTTAGGGAAAGGAAAGTCAGAATTGTTTTCCAATATCCTACCCACCAGTTGAAGTATATAATTTCCAACATTTTTCTGTCTTTAGCACTCTATTATGGGAAATGCATGATTTGTATGACCAGATATGTGACTGACAGAGAACGCAATTCATAGAATCATAGAATGGTTTGGGTTGGAAAAGATGTCACCTAGTTCAAATCCCCCTGCCATGGGCAGGGAACCTTCTGCTAGACCAGGAAACCCCATCCAGCCTGGCCTTGAAAACCAGTTGATTAGAGCACTGTGCTAATAATGCCAAGGTTGCAGGTTCAATCCCTGTAGGGGCCATTCACTTAAGAGCTGGACTCAGTGATCATTGTGAGTCCCTTCCAACTCAGAATATTCTGTGATCCTAATAAATTCCTGCCCAACCTCCAGGGATGGTGAGTCCACAAACTCTCTGGAAAACCTGTTCCAGTGCCTCACCACTGTCACAGTAAAGAGGTGCTTCCTAATATCTAATCTAAAACCTACTCTCCTTCAGCGTGAAGCCATTCACCCTTGTCCTATCCCTTAATGCCCTTGTGAAAAGTCCCTCTTGAGCTGTCTTGTGAGCCCCCTTTAGGTACTGGAATGCTGCACTAAGGTCTCCCCAAAGCCTTCTCCTCTCCAGCTCTTTCAGCCTGTCTTCACAAGGAAGGTGCTTTAGCCGTGTGATCAACTCAGTGGCCCTTCTCTGGACCTGTTTCAATATGTACACATCTTTCTTGTATTAAAGGCCCCAGTGTTGGATGCAGTACTCCAGGTGGGATCTAACCAGAGCAGAGTAGAGAGTGAGAATCACCTCCCTCAAACCTGCTGGTCACAATTCTTTTGTTACAGCCCAGCGTGTGGTTGTCTTTCTGAGCTGCCAGCACACATTGCTGGGTCATGTTGAGTTTTACCTCCACAAACACGCCCAAGTCCTTCTGCCCAGGGCTGCTCTTGATCCATTCTCCACCCAGCCTGTACTTGTGCTTGGGATTGTGCCAACCCAGGTGCAGGACCTTGCACTCAGCCTTGTTGAACATCATGAGGTTCTCTTGGGTCTATGTCTCAAGCCCATCAAGGTCCCTCTGGATGACATCCATGCTCTCCAGCATGTGAACCACATCACACTTGCTGTTGTCAGCAAACTTGTTCATAGTGCACTCACTCCTACTGTCCAGTGAAGATGTTATAAAGAGCTAGTCCCAATACTGACCGCTGAGGAATGCCAGTCGTCACTGGTCTCAACTTGGAGAGCAAGTTGTTGACCACAAATCTTTTGAGCATGAACATCCAGCCAATTCCTTATCCACTGAATGGTCCATGCATCAAATCCATGCCTCTCTGTTTTAGAGACAAGGATGTTGTGGGCAACAGTGTCAAATGCTTTGCACAGGTCCAGGTAGGTGACAGCTGTTGCTCTTCCTTTCTTACCGCTGTAACCCCATTGTAGAAGGCCAGTTCCTATGCACTGCTTTATGTTCTGCTTGCAAGTAGGTCAGGGACTGGATTTATAAAAACTAAAATTAAGTAAAGTTCAAACCACATGCCTTTTAGACCTGCGAGCAGAGGATCTATATCTGTTGTGATGGCACTCAGTTTCCAGGGCTGAGTCTTCACATTGATTTACGATATAATCTGAGCAGTTCTATCATCTGCTTAGTGTAGCTAAGAAAAATGAAATCAATGAGCTCATACTGTGATATCTTAATAAAGAAATTGGTCAAATGCTCTCACATTCTTCAAGAAAAAAAATAAGAAATTAAATAGTGTGTAAGGGTATTATTTCTGATTTGTCTGCAATTAAGATTGACAATTGAAGCCTTGTCCCTCTTTCTTCTCTAGTTAATCCTAAATCCTGCCAAAATGCCCACTGAGATCTACATTTGTGTTTTCTCAAGCTGGGCTATATGTGTAAATTAATACAATTTTTCCTAAAGTTTATCAAAAACAGCTATCTGTAAATTTGAGGCAGGCCCAAATATAAGTGGATGGAAATCCAGAGAGTAGGATATTTCTTCGTCATATGAGTGGTAGAAAGTAATTTTAAACAAAAAGGTATAGTGCAAAGTGAGAGAACCTTGTTTTAGGAAGTGCTGCTGGAACTGTCTCTAGCTCAGAGAAATCAGAGGAATTAAAGTCTCAGAGGGCATATAATTCTTAGTGAACCTAAAGAAGTATTTGTTGGCAAAGTATTTGTCTCACTGTGGAAAACAGTATTCGCCCTCCATGGCTGGATGATGAGTGTTCTTCTCCAAATAAGGAAAAGGACAAGATGGCATGTTCAGTCATCAGTTTCAGTTCTTTTCTCTCTTTTTTCAAGTTGTCAAATTTTCAGGAATTGGATAAGTATTCTCATTACCAATGCTAAGACTATCTAAATTAAAAACGTTAAAAATCTGGAAAGAATTTGTATTCCATGAGAGAGGAGAAAATTGCCTTTGATATGAAAATATATTTTAGATGCAATTAAACAAGAGCAAAGATACACTACTCTTAAAGAGGTCTGTAACCAGTAATTACTATATTTGCATGGTCTTTTGGGACAATATAAACAGTGAAAATCACCACACAGTTTTCCTCATGCTTAGCTATAATGTGACTCCTACATAAATGTATGACTAAAACACAAGTATAGTAAAGAAAAAAGCGTACAGCAGCATTTCCTAGTCTATCATTTACACATTGTCTCTGTTGAGTAATTTCTTCTTTTTGGCCATCTTCATATGTCTTCTTTGACACTAAGCATACAGAAAGAGAGATTTAAAATGCTGATTTATGGAATTTCTTTTACATGTGAAACCCCACAGTGTTGGAAAAAAAAAATCACTTCTTACTATTGATAGTTCAAAGTATTTCAATTGATTTGTCCAGAAGTTGCATTTCTGCATGTTGAAATGTAGAATAACTTTAAGAGTCAAAAATAAACAATGCTAATACTTAATCTTCATAAAGAAGAAACAAGTTTATTTTATGTTGCTTAACTGATCACTTGAATAAGTTTAAAGTACTCACCTTTCTAGTGAAGTTCTGCCCTTTGTGTCTCGAAAATATGTTCCCTACAGAGCAAGAAATTGCCTTGTGAAGACACTTGATTCTTGATGAAAAAGTATGATCTTTTTACACTTACACATAGTAACTGTAAATGTAACTAAAATTTTGCACAAATGAAAATTTTTAAGGTTATGGGTTAACACCATGTGATTTCCCAGGATAATGAGTTCAGCAAATGCTTGATGAGGAAATGAAGATTTAGGTGTACGAGCACATAACTTTAACTCTGTTTTCTTGGAACTGGCAGAAGCCACTGGAAATTATCTGTAACTGCTCCTGGTGTATTCATTATGTCCTTCTTGTGTCCTCCCAATGTAACTATGTTTTTCCAAAGTGAGGAACATGCTGTTGTGCAATATGTAGTCCCAGACTGGAAGTCACCTGTGCTTTCAGCTGGCCAACAGTTGCAAAGCATTCTTGTAGGTGATGCCTCTGCATCCCCATTCTGCCTGACCACTCTGTATGTCCAGCCAAACACATAGATTAGCATCTGCTAATACTTGTTGCTATTGCCTTAGCGGTATATGCTCTCAAAATTGTGTACAGCATTTTTATATACCAACCTTTCTCACATCATGCATAAATAGGAGTAGAGCAATCACGCAAACTTGCAGCAATCCCTTGTGGATGTGTGTGTGTGCCTGCTTTTGCAGGTTTTTCTAAGGAATACTCTGTGTGTGAAGAATATCTGTTAGATTGCAGTGCCGTACTTTGCTGGCAATTTTGATTTGGAAGGCACACGGAGTAACAAAAGAGAAAAGCTCTTGGAGTGATATAGGGTCATCTGAAATATGTGACTTTCGTCTTCAATTTTTAGAATAATTAAAAAGTACAAATGGCTTAAAATACGTAGTATAATTCTTAGTGCAACTAAAGACAATGTTTCATTTCATAAATAGAGGTGTCTGAAAGCTAAGTAGTAGAAAAGATTTTCAGGGAGCTAGCTCTTTCTATTAATTATGATTTGTTTTCCAGCTGAGTCAGAAAGCACAATTTGAAAGGAAACCTCTGGTAAAGATGGATGCCTTTATTCATCATAGTGTCTGTTTTCCTTCTTCTGACCTCTTCCATCTTTTATCCCTGAGAGCTTTGTATCCATAACTGGGAGCTGTGATGTACATAAAAGTGTCCTTCAACAATTCTTCATCTCATTGTGCTTTAGTGGTGTACCCATCCTAGTAGTTCTAAGCTCTCCAGACATGCAGGGGTCTGGCATTCCCTGTGTGTTCTCTGTGATGGCTGTCAGGGGAACAAATGACATGCAGCCAAGTACACGTAGAGAGAAACAGTGGAGGAACTCAGGACAGCTCAACTCCTTATGTGTTTGCTTCTAACAATTACAAGGAGTAAGGTGAAATGATTAAAAAAAAAAGAGTGAGAGGAAAAAAAAGGTAAGAAGTCCACACATGAAGGATAGAAACATTTCACATCCTGGGCTTTTGTGGTTTAAATTACATCTGTAGAGAAAAATGCTTGAGGAGAAGGGTACCTTGGATGGTGGTAAATTGCAGCTGTAACTAAAATGGGACAAACATGTTGTTTAAGCCACTTTTCTTGGAAGTTTTTGAGACAGTATCCCCTGTGGCTATTTTGTGCACAGGAATTGGTTTGTGATGCTGGCACCTGCCTGAAAGAGGAATTTTAATTTTGTTGTTACAGGTTTTGGTTTTATTCTTTGAAGAAGTAAATGTTCTGCAATGTAACTGTCAAACAAGGCATACAGATACAGCAAAATGACCAATGACCAATTATAGCTTGAGCAATGAAAAAAAGGAAATTTAGAACCTATCAACCACTGAGAAAGGCACTGGCAGTGTATTTTGGTAGGTTTGTTTCGTGTGGGCATTTTTGTTACCTTTTTTTGATGAGGAGGTGGTGAGTAGTAGGTTGTACCTCTACTCGTTTGTCTGAGAGGCTGATGAAGCTGATGAAATCATGAATGGAAAGGAGAGTACATGAATAGGAGGAGCTGGTTATTATCTCTTTTAATCCAAGAACTGGATATTTTCAAATTACAGCAACAGATGTTAAATTAAAAGCAGAAAAAAGTCCATATTTCTTCAAAATGTGGATAATTAAGGCATAGGAAGGCACAGACTCAAAGATCTGAGATCCTAGATGAGATGAAACTAGGCTTATACTTGCACTGTTCTTCTACTGTCTCTTAAGTGATTGCTTTGGCTGGGGCGGGGCAGCACTGGTAGACATTTTCAATGAAGTCAATGCAAATTCTGTATCTGAAAAACTGTCATTTCTACTGAGAGGGAAAAATTAAAACACAAACCCTGCAGGCAGACATTTCCTCTCCTGATGGAATAATTTTAAATTAGCATAATCATAATCAGAAAATATTTCCTATAGAAGTACTGGTCTTGCCTGACTGAGCCTTGTATGAATATTCTGAAATTGTTATCTTAGATTATGCACAGCACCTGTTTTTGAAAACAGTCTGTAATCACAAAGGAGAAAACTGATTTAATGGAAACATTACTTACAAAAGTTAACTATATCTTTATTTGTAATGAAAAAATTGTGTACAGATGTTAACAAGTACACAAATAAATTAAGAAAACCAAACACAACCCAAGTAAATGCAAAACAAGTTTGCTTGTATATCCATAGTATTTGTGGTATTTTGTTTTTATGCATAAGTGGAGGAAGAATGTTTGTATCTCAAACATTTGTTTTGGGAAAAAAACCCCAAACCCTAAAAAACTCCCATCAGGAAAAATCAGAGGGGTAACTGCCAGTTTTAAGTTTCTAACAAATTACTCTGCCCGTCTCATGTGAGCTTTGTAATTGAAGATCTCTGTTGCAAAAATATTTAATGAGGATGCCTCTGCTTTAGTTGTTTGGATTATTTGCTTGTTTTGAATCAAAAGGCTTTAATTTTTATTTTGCATTTCTTTATTTCTTCCTCTCATTTTGAGGATCTCAGTTTAAAATACCTCCTTCAGATGGATTTTCCCACATCCTGCCTTCTTGTTACTCAAAATATAAAGTAGGCTTCACTCTTAAGTTTCTATATTACCGTCAAATATAATAAAATTTATCAAGAAACCTACCTGAAAAGATTTGGTTTGCATGCGCTACACAACATTAACCTGAAGGAAACAGTAGTCTAAAAGTCTAAATAAACCAAGTGTTAGCAAAGCTTATGCATTCTTTACAGAAATTGGAGGAGGGGAAAGAAAGATATTTTGCTGCTCTCCAGAATAATCTCAGCTGTCCAAATGTCTTGATATTCTAAATCTCTCTCTTATCCTGCCTGCGCATTCCACTATGGAAATCTTTAGTAGCTAAATACCTAGATTAGGAGTTTGTGCTGTGGTTACAGCCCTGCTTGTAAACCTCTGATGTTTGAGCCCACTTAAAATGCTGTGTCAGTGCTGCCTATTAATCTACAATTTCATTCACTGCTATTAAAAAAGATAGCATGTGTCTGCTGCTGTTTCTGGAATACATAAAAGAGTCGAGCAGAAACACTGATTTTCTTGGGTAGTTCTGGCTTCCCGACTCCCCCACATAAATGTAGAGAGAATGTCTCTTCCCACACCTCTGTCAGAAACTGCATGATGTGGATCATGCAATGTGGATCCTGAGTGGTTTCAGCTGGTGTTAAAGAATTAATAAAAGAGTAACAGTGAAAGATTAATATGGAAGTAAAATTTAGAGGAACAGTTAAAGCTGATACTTAAAATGTATGTAACTGAAGTGTAGAGAGACATACCACTGGCATTTTATCTGATCTCTCTGTAGATCTCTCCTTGAAGTTGAAAATAGTTAGTATTAAAAGTTCACTAAACAGGAGCTGCTCTTCTGGTACAAAAATGGTTTTTTTGTGTGCCTTTGTGTAGTGAATTATTCAAGTGTCTTTATCACCTGCAGTGGTTAGATGTCTGGTGTAAAATATAAAAAATGCCTTTTTTTATTACATCTCTACAAGGTATTTAGTTTCAAAGTTAATTTTGAGGACAGCTAATGTCTGGTAATGGTTTTGTATGCCTGGTTATTGCCTTCAGTAACATTTGTACAGTGACGTTACCGGGAGTGTCATTATTTTTCATCTAAGGAAAGAACAGCAAATGTCAGGATATGAAAGAAGAAAGATGCTATTTTCTTTCTACCTTTCCAAAGCTAATTGAAATAAATGGTAATAAGCAGACATTTTTATGATAGCTCAGAAGAGCTGACAGTGTGAGTTATGAACTACAAGTTAATGTAACATTTGCCCAGAAAAGAGAAATAACACACTCTGTTGTATGGTACTGAAATACAGGGTTAATGTCTGATTTGGGGTAGGATGCTTTTCAATGGAGGTATTATTGTAGAACTGTTGGGCCAAATCCTTGAAAACTGCTGATTTTTTCCAGTGTTTTAATGCCACTGGAGGAGAGCCTGGCAGGATTTCACATCAGTATTGACTAGCTCTAAGGACTTTCAGTATCAGTTGTATCAGAATACTGCTTTACAAATAATTTTTGTTGTAACTTGGAGAAAGAGAGAACTCGCTGCAGACCATGTGCTGTAATTATCAGTGTCTCTTAAGATGGTTTCCTTCTCTGTATACTTGCCTGGTTATTATACCTAGATTGCACATACTTTTACTCTGACACAAGCAAAATCACGTGGTGAATGATTGTAATTTGTTTCATTTTTTGTATACCTAAAATGAAATAAATTTTTCTTTGTGAAATGCATTAATTTTTTTTTTATTAAAGCTGTTTTAATACCATTAAAAGTTGTTTAGCCTCTTACAGAAGATATATGGGAATCATCTGCAGCATGTGCCCTTGTTTGAAAGATGCTTTGCTGAAAGGTTTGGGTGTCACATAACACAAACTCCTCTTTTACAACATGCCTCTTGCTGTTAAGTGGATTGTTTGGCTGTTGTAAACCTCTTTTGTCAAGTGGGTGTTCCGATTATTAGCCAGGCTCTACTCTAATTTCCATCCACGTTCTGAAAGGCAAGACCAAACTATTAACATACATTTCTGTTTCATTGTCTCCTGGGGCTTGGGTTTTGCTTGTTTGGGATTGTTTTGGTTTGTATTTTAAAACTGGTTTTATTTTCCCAATTTTTTTTTCTTTTTAAAAAATAAAATGAGAAACGTATTATGTACAGACACTGCATTCATGGTCAGCATTTGGAAAAATGCCCTTTTCAATTATGTGCTAGGCAAGCCATCAGGAAAAAAGTGAAAATAACTATATCGATCTCCATTTTCTTGGGAATGTGCAGCTGGATATATAACTCTGCTTTCTTAAGAGAAATGAGGAATAAACTGAACTGGCTGCAGCATTCTTTTCAAAAGGCAGACCTGTGGATCCTCATTTCACTGCAGACAACTTAACTCATCACAAGTCAATTCCAATGGTCTCCATGGGCTTACAAGCCCTTTGTGAATTTGTTACTTCTAAGAAATTTCAGATGAGGTTTTGGATGATGTCTGGGTCTGATTTGTCTGGTGATTCTCTTATGCTACCACATAGTATATCATTTTTCTTTTAAAACCCCAATCCAACCCTTTTCTCAGTGAATATAATTTTGGTGCAATTCTAAAAATCTAAATGAAAATTTGCAATATTGTTCTTTCTGCATTTCTGGTGAAGACTTGCTCATGAATGCTTTTATTCAGCAGGAGAAAATCAGGTAAATTAACTCAGTGATTCCCGATTAGTACAAAGACACTAATATTTGTCCTCTGAGTACAATTTTCATTTATAGTGTACTTCTATCTGTCCTTTTTGTGCATGTGAACAGTTATACCACTTTCCTTTATTATTTCCTATACTTTTATCCCTTCTCTCTCTTTAGCAGTTAGAAGAAACTGTGTGTTGCTCTAGGGAAACTTACGTTAAGGGCTTGTGGCCTTTGGCTTAAATTAGCTTCTATTATGTATAAAGGTTACTACCAGTTAATGGGGGGGGTCATTTGGCTGTGCTGAGCTGGCTTTGACTTTCACACCTGGCTTCATGAGTGAATTATAAACAATTTCTGCAGCAAGCATTCGTGCTTGAGAAAAAAATTGAAATATTAAGTGTGTTTAGAGTGGCTCAGTATTTTGGAGGTGGAGGGAAAAATATTTTTTAAAAGTGCTTTTCAACAGCTGGAAAAGCAACTACACATAAAACTGACTTCCCAGCTTAAGCCCCAAAAGGGAAGGTGCTGAATCATGGAGGCTTCACTCATGCATCCATTTTCCCTGTGAGATGACCTTCTCTGCAAAACAGACCAGGATTTTTCTCAGTTGTTTGTTGAAGTATTATACTGCTGTGTAGAAAATACACCTTGTTATTACCTTTGGCATGAAACACATTCAGCTCATCTTGGTTTCTGTAATACTCAGTATGATAAACAAGGTGGTCTTTATCCATGGACTTGATGTAATCTGGAAACACCTAAAGCCAGGATTCTTGCTGATTTGCATGTGTATGAGATCATCTTTTAGTAGCAGTAGCCCTGTGCTTTAATTTCTGGAGGTCCAAATCAGATTCTACCCTCTGTGACTTGTGCATTTAAAAAAGAGCATGTTGAAGGAAAAGTTTGTCTTGTCTGCTACATACTCTAGCCAAGTAGGCCTTTGAAGATGGCAGCCAGGGGTGTATTTTCCTCCTCTCTATTTCTCTTATCAATCTGAAGGGAGAGGCAGCATCCTCAAAGCTAATTTTTATCTGTGAAATGGGAGCTTCAATAGAATGCTGCAGAGAAGTAATTTTCTAGGGTGTTATTGAAACAATAGTTGAAAAAGTTAATAGTTCCCCCGTGTTAACTTTATATGACAGGTAAATCCCTTGACGGTAAGTTCTTTTGGAACAAACAAGAATGGCTTAGTTTACTGTAACACAGTTTTAATATTCTCGATACCAACAGAATAACCAAGGGAGAGAGTCTAGTACTGAAGCACTCTAGGGACTGACTGGTGCCATCTTCTGTGTGTTGAGCTTCAAGACTGAAAATTTAACCCAGGTGGTTGAAACATCCCCTTACCATCCTAGGAATGAGCTGTGAAATTCAAATATCTCTGCATGCCCATAATCCCATTACAATTTAGAAAAAAAGGCTGCAAGGATGGCTGAGACTTATTAGTCTTTTGGAATAGCAGAAAAAAATTGATGTTTTTCTTAGCTTATCGCTAGAATACTTTCTGTTTCACACATTTGGACAAAAAGAGTTTTGGGTTTCCAACACAAGTGTGGAGGAGGTAGCACAACTGTCTGATTATTGCTCATTAAACATCTTGTGCTCTTGGGTTGGTTCAAGTCTTTCTTCTGTGAAACCCGTTTTTGGAAATAGAAAGTTATCCGCAGCTGTGTAATAATTCTATTGATTCTTGATAAGGCAGGTTGTCTCTGGATACATGCTTCTGTGAACTTTGCTCATGTCTAGTTTCACCTGAATGTCGGGGGGGAGAGTGGGAAGGTGTAATGATTTTTTCTCAAAGGGTTCAAAATTACTTTTAGAACAACTGTCCTTTTCAAATTTGTTGCAATGGTTGCTCTTGAAAGATCATCTTTCATTCCCAGTTAACATTTACACAGTTTGAAACAGTTTTATCCAGGTTTAGAATGGGAAGATAGATCAGAGTTGTATAGCAGATGCTCTAATATAGAAACTCATATAGAAGTAATTGAAGGGATTGGAGCTGCAAGAAGGGACTTGGGTATCTCAGAGAACAAAGACTAGAGAGATAGAATTGAATACTTCAGAGTAAATCAAGGATTGTATGCTTGTGGCATTAAAACAAAAGGATAAGGGGATTTAGGTGATATTTGGAAATGGAATATTTGTCTAGGGTAGTGTGTTGTAAACAGCTATCTTGCATTACTTAATGCAAGTTGTCACTGACACTTACTCAGCTTCTCTGTTTACAGAGATTGATTTACTCCAGCTCGTTTTCAAGAGCCACAGATGTTTACACCTTGACTAAAACATACAAGTAAGAAATAGAGAACTGAGAATTACAAAGTCCTCCTAATGGTACAACCAAACTCTTTCACCTTATTCATGTGCACTTTTTCTTCTCACATGTAATCTCATTAATGGAACTGTTTGGCCTGACTAAATAAGGCAAACCAAATCCTCAGATCCACTTTTTACTAGATGCTTCTCCTCAAAAATAGATTTCTGTGCAGCACTGTAATTCTGACCACACTACTGGTTTGGAATTTGTTCAAGTCGTACCAACCCATGCAAACTACCAGCTTTTTTTTAAACTTACATTTCTCAGAGCTCTTTCTAGTATTGGCTATTTTTGCAACAGTTTGCAGATGTTCAGTTCAGACCTCCTCTAGAGAATTGTTCACTTAGTACTCTGGAACTGATGCAAGGGGAACTTAGATCATTTTAAATCATCCTAAGTTTGTATACATAATGTGTAATAAGAGGAAAGAGGGATGTCAGTTGGCAAAATAAAAAGTGGTTTGTTTTCTAATCTATGGTTTTATGAGTGCATAGAGTTCGGTTTTCATGTATTTTTATTAGGGTATTTTAAAATAAAGGAGCATACTGGTTTGGGTGGCGGCGAAGGGGGCAGGTACATCTGTCGTGTAACCAATTAACCTGGCTATTTGCAGACCTTGTGGAATTCTTTTGGGAAGGCATTAATATGTGAAATAGTTCCTTTTCAAAATATGTTGTCGTTGCTCTTTTAAGAGAGTTTTTTACAAATCTTAGGAACTGTGGTTCCAAATCAGTTTAACAAATCTTTTCTTCATTGTAAAATAGCTTGAGATGAAGGAGCTAATACTGCATCTGAAACCTGTTGGAGTTTTTAGCAAGAACTCCACTTTCTGTCCAAGCATGTGCATACAGAATGTTTGGTTGATATCACAGAATGACATAGTGGCTGAGGTTTGAAGGGACCTCTAGAAATCACCCCCTGCAATACCCCTTGTCACCTAGAGCTGTTTGGTCAGGAATATGCCAATGGTTTTTGAATATCTCCAGGGCAAGTGACTCCACAAGTTCTCTGGGCAGTCTGTTCCAGTTCCCAGTCACCCTCACAGGAAAAAGTGTCTCCTTACTTTCAGAGGGATCCTCCCAATGTTTCACTTTGTGCCTATTACATTTTGATCTATAACTGGGCACCACCAAAAAGAGCCTGGTTCCATCCTCTTTGTATTCTTCCTTCAGGTATTTATACACACTGATGAGATCTCCCGTAAGTCTTCTCCAAGCTGAATAGTCCCAGCTCTCTTTTGTACTGGAGAACCCAGAACTAGATACAGAACTTCAGG
>QWTY01033662.1:0-15005 GCA_008033365.1 Pseudorectes ferrugineus
TTAATATTTATGAGGCCAGCCTGTAATAGCTCCTGAAACGGAAGAAAACTTAAAGAGGAGACATTTTCTCTAAAAAAAAATGGAAAAAAGTCAGGGAACTATTTATTGGCTTTGGGACTCAGTACAAAGAAATGAAATGGCAGCACACCTTAAAATTGCTTCATGTGCTGGCTGAGTCTGGGCTCTGTTGTTCGATTTGCTCAGCTGGCAAAGCTGACATGACAGTTTCACACTCATCAGAATTAGGGCCTAATTCCTTAGGCAGATCACCTCTCTTGGGTGTTGTCTTTCCAAAGAAGACTGTAAGCTGATGTAAAAAATCTGCTACCACGTCTTTTTGTTTGCAAAGAATCCCTTGGACTGGAAGTGCATCATTCTTTCATCCCATCATTTGCAATTTTGGTACTTAATTGAAAATAGTGATACCAGCCCTGAAGTTTCTTGTGAATGAAAGGCTGTCTCAATGTCGACCTCTGATATGTAAAGAGATTTCAGAAACCAAATGAGAAACAGCCCTGGGCAACCTGCTCAGTGTCCCTTCGCAGCCACGGGTTGGAGTAGCCCATCTCCAGAGGTGCCTTCCTACCTCAGCCATTCTGTGACTCAGGCAAATGTGGCTTCTTGCCGAGCTGCAGCAGCCATCCTTGTCAGCCAGTAAACAGAACTTTTCACACAAGGCGAGCAAGGCCCTTCTTAAAACTCAGTGTCTATATACTTCTCTGTTACGTAAGATTAAGCATACAAAATTGAAAAACATACTGTTCCAGAATCACAGCTTGTAGAATACTTAAATCAGCATGCAGCTCAGTACCTGCCTTGAATGCATAAATGGCAATGGAAAACAATTCAAGATGTAAGACAGTAAGGTGTCTGGAATACAGTACCCCAAATGCTGCCTGTGAGATTCAGAGGACCTTATCACAGTGAACTGCTAGATCTTGAGCTCCTGTGTAGGATGAATTCTCCTAGACACCCTGAGGAGGTGATTGGCACTGTTCTACTTCTTTCTTATGAAGGGTATCCCAAGTTTGTCAACAGCTGAAAAAGGAAGGCAAGTACTAGAAAGGAGATGTGTGTATGGGGAAGAGCTCTAGAGAGAGGAGTTTTAGATCAGGTGGAGACACAGGTGAGAATATTTCATACCAAGAGAGATCCTGGTCAGTTTTTACAAGATCAAACCACAAGTTAGTTCCCCCACTTCTTACCCAGATGCAGGTGGACACAGCTTCCATTTGAGTCTGTGTGACAATGAAGTTCACTCTTTCCATGGGGAATACAAGCCCAGGCATAGGACATTGCATTTAGGAAGCTTGCTGTGTAGAGTAAATGTCCTATGTTGTGAGTGAATGCATTTCTGGGGTCTCTGACCAGAAGCTTTGTATACATGTTTTCATAGGGAAGATGAAGCTCAAGGAAACCACAGGATCTGATTTAGGATAAGTATGCTAGGAATTAACATGGTTAAGCCAGAGGGGAGACACCTCAGCAGATGCTGTAAAAGTCCCCTAATTTTTAAGTTTGGATTTTCTCCCACATCTGTATCATGGTCTGTTCTGCACATTCTTATGTACTGTCACTAGGTTAAACAAGGCTGTGAGCTGTGTTGCTTGTTTTCTCCCAGAGGTAGATGGCTTGATGGGAATCACCTTCCACACATAACGGAGCCTGTGCGGTCAACACCTCCCGTACTCATATAGATACACGCGGGTCTGAAGCATCTGTGATTTCACACAGAGAGGAGCCCCTCCTTTGGCTCAGAAACACCCAGCCCAGGGTGTTCAGTTATCTCACTGGAGTGGCACTGTTCCTTATAATCCTCTTTTGGAAGGAATTTTGTATACTGGCACTTTTATCACGAGTAGTGTTTCTACTTTTTTCCCCTCTGTTCACTCAGCTGTTTTATTTCACCCTGGCGTGAGATTTTGGGAAGGAAAACACAGTCTTTTCACAGGGGTTACAGCTTTGCACTTTCTGCTTGCCTGTGAAGATGAAATGTTTGACTCCAGAAGTGTGTTTTAGCAGCTTAATAAAACAAAGAGGTAGCACTCTTGACCACCTTGAACAGTACCAGAATCTGCTGGCGGAGTTGTGTGCCCCTCAGCCAGCCCCAGGGACGGTGAGCAGAGCCAGAGGCTCTACCCCTGTTGGTCTGTGTGTGCCTGTACATAAACCAAACACTAACACTTGGAAATTTTTCAAATATACCCTGTGGTTCATTGTGTGAAGTGAGGTTGTTATTGCTGCTTTAGCTCATTAACGTCGCCTTTGTGTCACCCAATCCAGAGATCATCAGTGCATTGTCTATTGGAGCTGCCTCAAACATATTTTTGTAATAATAATCAGGCTAAGGATATCCTCTAGATCAGTTATCCATCACTCCTGGGCTCTCTGAAGTACATCATCTGTTAGTATAAGAGCCTCTGCTTCTGCCTCTAGCAGTTTTCATAATGGAAGTATCCATTAATTCACTAATGTAGATCAGCTTATTCAAATGCTTCAGATGCTGTTATACACATATTATTGCCATATGAAAAAAAATTTAAAAAGATACAAATCATAAGCATATCCTAACCATGTTTTGTCTTTCATGCACATTTGAAACTGGTGAAGTATGTTTGATCCTCAGACTTCCCATAACATCATTGTCGGATCCATAAATCTTTGCAGATGCCTGGAAGGACTTTTCTTCAGTATCACTGCTTTCTTTACATTCATTTTCAAGTTTAACTTTGTTTTTTCACACTCCTGAGGTCCTGATAGGACAGGAGAACTTGGTTTTCGACAAGTCATCCTGACCTATTCCTTTAAAAGATTCATCATATTTATGCTCTCTATATTTCTTTAGAATTTCTGCAGCTTTTTTTTTGCAGACACCAGTTCATGTTGCTACAGGAATTTCTCTTCTGGGCTTGTATTTCACTTTGAAGTCATGCCTTTGTGGGTTTATGATCATGTGTGAAGTCTAGATGGTGCAGAAGCTTAAGATTTGTCAAAAATATCCCCTAAGGTTTGTAATCTATTTCAGCTATACTGCACAGTATGTACTGACATCCAGTGACAGTGGTAAATTCTTTTCTATTTGAGTATAATTTTCCTGTGATAGTTCTACACTCTCAATCCTTATGCCCCCAAAGTGTCTCCTGTAAAATACTGCTTCGTCCACTATTTACGGCTTATCTACCTTTTCAGTGTTGTGACCTGAATTTCTAGGAACATACCCTGGAACACATCCAGTGAGTTTGTTGCTGCCATTTATTGTGGTTTAAAAATGATACAGCCCCTGTACTCTCAAAGTTCTCATCAAATTTTCCCAATAAGATGTGTTTTTTATTTTGGGTTTCATATTAAGGATCTGTATAAATCTGTTAATAGGTAAATCATCGTGTTTATTATGGATTCTGATTTTTCCACCAAGAAGTTAGAGATTTGAGAATGTTTTATTGTCTTTACTTTGTTTGAACAGGTTCAGAGGTATTTCTTTCTAAAGTCTGTCCAAAGTCACTCACACAACACCTACTTTTATTTTGCTGTGATTCAGTTTTAGATGGCACTCCATCTTATGAGTTGTGCTATTAGTTTTTTGTTGAGTGTCTCTATATACTAGATTGTCAACAGCAAGGACTTCAATTCCACCTAATATTTCACTGTACCCTTTCTGGACTTGTGCTATATGAGTATAGGAGAAGGTATATTCTGGGAGAGTTGTCTTCTAGACAGACAAAAGAGTGTACTTCAATTCCTTCTTCTTCAGATTGTCCAATCTGACATGGTGTCCCAAAGCAGACTTTAATTGCTGAAGCGGGCCTATAAGTGATGTCCTTTAGGCTGGTTAGACTGTAGCTGGGCTGTAGGGAGGAAGAAAACAGAAGTGAGACATTTGCCCCAAGGATGAGGTCCTGTGTGATCACATAATCTAGCAGAAAAAGGGAGAAGACTGGGTGCTGCACAGTAGCTCAGGCTCAGCAGAGACCCTTAGTTCTGATACTTGATTTTGGTACCTACAGAAGGCCCATACTCACTTATCTCACACTAGTGTTGGTAATCCCAGCTGCTGAGGCTTCCCCTTTTCACTTATGTTCAGCCATGTGCTGCTGCTGTCCCCTGTCACACTGCATTTAGAAGGATCTGAATCCTTGGAGTCTGGGAGGCATCAGGCCCTTAAACACACCAAGAAAAGATTCCTCAATCTTTTCTGCTGGAAGGCAAGTTCTAAGGGCATCCCATAGACTATAAAATTGTTATCATGCTTCCTGAAGCTAAGACAAATACTCTTAGGAACGGCTCTGTTGTCACAGCTATCACACAGGCATCAAGGCTTGTCCAAATGCTTACATCTAAACCTGCATTTTCCCAGTACGCCTTCATGACATTATCAGCCTTGCTGACAAAAACTACCCGGATGCTGTGGCTTAGATTCAACATTCTGAGTTCAACATTCTTAGTTCAACATTCTGCCTGTTCTGGCAGGGCAGTTCAGGTAACATAACCACGAGGCCTACGTACATTTTCTCATGCTGCATTGCAGCAAGAGTGAAAGTGGCTGCATTATTGCTAAAGCTTCCATCCCTTCCTGCAAAGACCTGAACTGTATTTTTCTCTCTGCCTATTCCGTGCAGAAGCCTTTGCTCTTACACATCTCATTAATATCCTTATCCAACAACACTGGCACAGATTTCCTCCTTTATTGCCTTTTCCACCTTCCAGAAAAAGATGCGTTCAGGCTAGCAGATATCCTGAAATCATAGAAAAATGGTCACTGCCCTCCCACTGCCCTGTCTCTCCCTTAGAGCAAGTCCAACATAACAAAAGTGCATTAAACCCACTGGGCACATGCTGTCCGACTAATCTGCACACGCACTGCAAATCTGGGCAACCAGTGCAGGCACAGCCATGGCACAACACATACACAATGTGTCAGATGCTTGCTGTTGATTTATGCATTTATATGCCTTTTACCTGGGGACTTTTGATGAAAAAAATGTGAGCCCTCTAGACAACAGCAAATTTATCTGGTCTGTTTGGCAAGAAGTCCTCCTTGGGGCATTTTCCTTTGAATAATGTGGTCTAGCAGACACTACATGCTTCCTGTGGTTGTGCTCTGCCACATGCTTTCCTTCAACTGCTTTTTGTGCCTTGGTGTTGCCTCCATACTTTTTTTTTTTTCATTTTTTTCATTTATTTCTGACTATATGGCTTTCCATCACATATATATCATGAATGATTCTTTTGACCCAGGAAGCAATTTTTGGCTCTTTTCCTGTCTTTGTTCACTCTTATTGTGTCCTCCCCTGTCTGAAATTGCTCTCATTTTTCTCTTAGGTTTCATCTGACTACTGCAGCTGCTGTCGTTTTGTTCCTTCTATACATATTTCTCGATTTAAATTCATCTGATGCCCAAGAACCATTTATTTTGCATATCTCTTTGTCTCTGTCTCTAAAATTGTTCCATGAAGTCCCATTGCATCACTTTCAGATTGTTTCCTATTTCCTATAGAAGATACCACCTTGCCTGTGTCTGAGAAACAATTTGTCTCTTTTCCCATGGTTCAATTCTGCTTGTCTTGATGAACTCTAATTAAACTTTTCTCCCGGTAGCACCTTTCTACTTTCTTCCATACTAACCTCCAAGCTTTGCATGGACAGCTGCAAATTTAGCATCAAGTAATTTATTTTATTCTACCAAATCCTGAAATACTTTTGTCCTAATCCTGAAGGTCTAGTCATGCATTACTAATTAGTTTCTTCTTCCTTTTTTAAGGAAAAGAATTCTCCTTGAGTGTACTGCCTTTCATTTGTGCCAAGTTTAGTGTCTGCACCCTTTCAAAACATTCATGTAAGGAAGCAGTATGGTTTGAATTGGCGAATTATGAAAAATCAGAACAACCTGCTTGTGTGCCCATGACATTTCCAAAAGAACAAAATTTAGTGAAATGAAGATGTAGTTTAAGCAGCATTAGCCAAAGTCAGTTGTCTTTGAACAGGAGTCTTGGTTCCTTAAAAATTTCAGTTCTTAAAATCAGTGTAAGAGCAGCTCAAACTTAATCTCAAAACCAGTTGTCCTCAGTAAACTTATCACACCTACACTGACAATCTATCACTAGTTCAAACAGTGATTAAGGAGCAGCTTTTTTTTCAGAGAGATGGATGAGACAAATTCCAAATTCTCTTAAAGCAACTTATTTAGGAAACATGAAAGTGTGAGCTGAGCAACTTGACTCTGGAGTATGCTGCTTGCTGTTAAGACGATTTAATGGCAGGAAAATAGCTCAGATTTCCCTGTAGCTGTAGTAATACAGTCTGTACAGCTGATTTCCAGGTTGTCAACTTTAATGAAGTTGAAAACATGCTGACAATTCAGTAATGTTTTCTTTTCAGCTGTGCAAATGCTGTGGCAACAGATTACAGCAGGATTGTAAGTACTTAACAAGAGCATTACAAAAAGAAAATAATAATTGGGATGAGAGATGAAAAGAGAAAAAAACATGGAAATAAATTAATTTAATGAAAAAAAATTTTCATTACTCTGAGATTTATAAGTACAATAGCAGAAAAACTAGCCCATGAAGTATTACCCTTAGTGTTTTATGTACCAGTTTTAAAGCTGTCTTTCTGCATTTTTTTCATTAGGGGAAAAAAAAAAGAAGCAAACAAATGAATTTCTGCTAATCGTAACTGTTAAACAGAATGACATACCAAACATTTCACTGAATGCTTTTTGGATAAATGTTGTCATTATTCTGAGTTCCAGCATAGCCCATAGTAGGCTAATTTTGTTAGAGTGATGTATGCTTTGGAGATCTACAAGTCTGTCTTGAGTTCAGAAATTATCATCACTCAAGCACAAACCTCAGCTCTGATTTGCAGCAGAAATTTTAAAGCAAAATTTAGTTAAATCTATTTCTGGTTTCATGGAGGTATTTTCATCTCAGAAGGCTGAATAAGGAAGTTCTGTGCAGGATGCAAAGAACAACATCTAGACAAAAAGATTTTGGAAATAGCTGCAGAAACTGAGTGAATGTATGTTTGTCTGTTTGTGCATGTGTATGCATGTTGTGGGAGAAAGACAGTAATTCATAAAAGTATTGTAGATGACCTGTCTATCAAGAGTACAATTCATCTCTCACCCCAGTGCTGTCCAATACCCACTCAAGTGTATACATATTTTGAAAGGTTGGCAAAATGAAAAAACTTATCCTGAGCATGGAACAGGACATAGATCCAATGTCTCTCTTCTAGCTCCTGGGATAATAAGTAAAGCAGATTTTGTCTATAGGAAAGCTTAGGATACCTACCCCAGTTTCTCCACCCCCGCTTTCCTGGTCCCTTGATGATGCCACTGACCAGGAAGCAGGGACAGATACCTTCTCTCAGACCTTCCTAGACCACCTCTACCATTGCTGATCTGATTTGAGGATAGAAAGCGTTCTTGGAAATAGCTAAGTTTTTCTACAAAGAATATGTGGCATTGTTTCCCATGTGCAGAAGACATCTTTCATTCCAATAGGTGAAATAAATGGCCTACAAAAAATTAGTTTTGCCTATCTTGTCTAAACTACTCAAAAGAGCTGCCACCCTGTGCATAAGCAGTTTCTATAAGGACACAAAAAATTTCAGAGCAGCTGTCCAGCCACATATGCATCACATTAATAGGTTTAATCAGGTTCTACATCAACTGTACAATGGCCAGTACAGCAGAATCCTCCACTCATTTTAGGCAGTTACAGTGCAGTAAATAATGAAGTAAATGGTTGTACATATTTCAAAATGTCCCAGATGTCTATCAATGTCATCAAAATGGAATTCGAACCATAACCATTTAAAAAAAAATAGGGAAGATGTTGTAACAGAAAATGTTTTCTAAGATGAAAAGAATAGTCAATTTGGAACATAAGTGCAAGGAGAATACAATACAGAAGGCTCTTGATTAATGGTGTTTATATAAATGTTAACAGAGCTTGCTATGCTGCATTTCCCATTTTCTGTTTTAAGAGTGCTAATCGTAAAATATATTTACAGCAGAAAGCTAAATATTCTCCTTCCATCCAACCAAGCTAGTAGGCAAGCCACCATGCAAGGAGAGTTTAAAATTCTGGCACGCTGCCATTTGCTATGAATCATACCCAGCCTCACTATCTGATGCCCTGTAAACAACTATTTTAAAAACAACATCAGCAGTAAATACATTTAATTCCCAGAAGATCCACTACAATTACTTTGCTTAGTGTCAAGGAGTTTGATTTGCAAAGGAAACAGTTGGTACTTATCTGTAAATCTATTTAGCGGGAGAAGGCAGGCCACCATTTCAAGACTTGTTCAACAGTTTGATATCAGATTTATTTAACCACTTGGGATATTGTGGCAGGGAGAAGAAGGCTTTCTTGGGCTTTTCTGAATCATCCATCTACACGGCAAGCACAGATGAATGCAGGATGTGCTGGCTCAGTGCCACCACACCACCAGCCTCTGGAGGAGCAGCTCCCATAATCTCTGCACTGGTGGCAGCAGCCCATGGCCTGGAGCTCAGCTCCACTGAGGAACAGCTACAGCATCCATCGTGCCCAGTGTCACCTCACAACCATCCTTAATCACTCAGTTTCCCCTTTTCTCCTGGCTAAAGGGAAGATACTTTGAGCAAGAGTACAGAGGCAAGTTCAGACTTAGTCTGCTGGGTTTACAATGCAATGCTACATTTGCTCTGGCCTGTGTATCTGCAAGTTGCAAAATAATTGGAAGAAAATAATTGTTCTTTTAGGAGTAATCTAAGAGCCTGCTTACAAATGCATCATGTTCAGACATTCTGAAATTAGTATCTCCTAATACTCTGCCCTCTAACACATTTTCAAGCAATGGCTCCTCTGCTATTTTATACAAGATTATTGTACAGTTTATAGAGCCTTTGGAGAACTCCATTTTTAAAGGGCTTAGGCATACATCAGTAGGAAAGAGCTGCCGTGTTTTGTTGTAGCTCAGGTTAAGTAACACCAATCAGTCAGGTCTCTGACCAAACAGACCTCTGTCATACTCCTTGGCTCTGCATGAGTTCTGAATTTTCAGTGCATTTTGAAGGCATTCGTAAACAAACTCTGTCCATGCTGCAAACTGAACAAAGGCTACATAGTGATCTACTTGTACTTCTGCCTTCTCACCTCAGAGAAAACAAAAAAGGTTTACACAATTCTACAGTCTGTGTTTAAGTGAAAACTTCTGAATTTGTTTGAAATAAACTGCCCAGAGGGGAAGAGATCACAGTTCTACTCGATTCCTTTAAAGGTGAGGTTTGGGTGGGAGGCATTTCTAGACAGACAGCTGAGTGGGCTTGAAAAGAAATTGAGGGAGTGGCTAATATCACCCTTCAATGTGGCATCTGCAGTGAAGACAGACACTAAAACCAGGTTTTAACATTGCTCAGAGAGCAACTCCTTGGGCCTCTGAGACACAAGACATTATGCGGTCCCTGAAAGATACAGCTGGAGACTGTATCTGTGGCAGATCTCTGTATCTGGAGACTGTATTGTGATAAGCACAAGAGTGGTAAGCACAGGTTGCAAAATACATTATGTAAGTTTTTTATATTTGCAAGGTTTTAGTTTGCATATTTATTTCAATAAAATATTATTGAGGACATTGTTTCCCAGTGATGATTTGATTCTTCACAGCAGTAGCATGACAAGATGCTTACAGAAGCCCTCAGATAAGCATAGTTTTGCTGTTTGCCATCATCCATTGTTCCCTTTCAGCTGTAGTGCTTCTACATTTCACTGTCCCACTGAATATGCTTTTTAAATTGCACCCACCCACTTCCTCAGTGTCTGATTCTGAACTGTATTTTGTTGTTTTCCTAACTTGATCCAACCAAAGGATATAACAAAAAAAGGAAAAGAAAAAACCTAAACAGATGCACACACTCCCCATGAGTATCTCCTTTATTTTTCTGAGATTTGAGGTCAGGTGGTTATTACTGTTTGCCTTTTTGCCTTTGTCTTCCTGGGTGTTTCCATTTATTCCCAGTACCTACATATCTCAGTAGTATTTATACTATCAATGTTACCCATTGCTGCATGGAAAAAAAAAAAATCTCCCCTGGTACTTCAATTTGCAGAGCACATAAGTTGTTTTCCAGCCCTGATCAACATTTCAGGCTGTGTATCAACCTCCTGTTTTAGAGACTCTGTTCCAGTCCCTAGTTTCAGCCAAGAGATGATGACAACCTTTGCTTCTCACTTTAGGTTATTCACTAAGTTGTTAAACTATATCAGTGCACAGAATCACCATGAGCCTTTGGGTCTGAATGAAATACATCCATATTTACTATCACCCTTTGATTATGGCATTGGAGTCAGCTTTCAATCTGCATGACAAGTTTCCCTTTCCAACTCAATTTGAATTAATTTTGAGATTACAATTTTGTGTGACACCGTAATTAAAGGTGTGAGTGCAATCCAAACAGACATCTACAGATTTTCCTTCTCTCATGAATGTCGCAATTCTATTTTTAGAAGCAGTTAATGATTGTGGCAGAGTGTATTCCTTCCAAACTAAGGTTGCTTGTTGCTCATCTCTCTTTTATAAAAGAAGAAGGGAGGAGCCAGACCTAGCAAGTATAAGCAATAGAAGACAGTAAGAGTGCCCTACAAAACAGTCTGACCAGCCCTTTGTACCTTGTGTATTGGACACAAATAGAAGGATCTGCTCCTTTTGGTCTTCTTGTACCTTCTTTTGGGGCTTTTGATATACTTTATCTTGATTCCATCAAAAAATCTTAATCCTGGTCCATAAATGGTTTTTTTTACAAGAGCTAAAAGTACCTTATCAGCTCTCCCCTTGCTTTTCTCTAACAATCACACAGTTACAAAGGGAATGAGACATGCAGCAGAGGGATTAGCTACTTTGACCTGAGGGAAAAAGCTGTAGCATTACAGGTGAGATTGTAATACCTGTCTCTTCTCAAAAGAGATATCATGTCTGCTCACCCTTCTGATTGCATGTGATAGATTCACATTATTCATGGGATCAGTAATTCCTGAGATTCTCCCATTGTCACCTTTTTCTTTCCCCATCTCATTCTTCATAAGGTATTTTCCCATATACACTCTTAAACTAGAAAATGTATCCTAATAGCCTCAAGATGTCCTTTTCAGCTCAGAATAGTGTTAAAGAGCTTGATCTGAAATTATGGCTATAAACAAAATTAAGGCAAATCAAGATCGGATCAGAGTTTTCACAGAGAAAACTGACATTGCAGGCCATATTTATAATTTTAATTAAAGAATCTTAATGCCTACTATTACTGAGGCTCTTTGTCAGATCTGCCAGCTTCTTGTTATATCGTTCATTCTTTATAACTAAGAAAATTTTGAAAGAGTGGTAGAATCTGTGAAAATATGATCTTAAGACATAAAAAGTGCATAGCACTGAGTACAGAAACAGTCTACTTACTGATCAAAAATGCCATAAACAGCCGTGGTTCTTGCTAACTGACGAGTGCCACCTACTGCTGAGAGAGTAGAAGCTGAAGGCATTTCTTGCAAAATGTACACTTGCAACGACCTTCAGCTAGCCAGCACAGGAGAGGGGAACCACTGCAGAGCCTCTGTGGTGCTTCTGCTGAGCCTGGGCTTTATGCCTGTTCCTCTTCCCAGACTCTGAAAATTTCTCGGGAGCTGCAAGAGGCAGGAGCTGTCTTGTGCTCACCGTATTGTTTAGGCTCATTATCCCCTCGATTCCTGGTAGCAGTTCTCCCTTATACTCAATGCCAATAGGGAATGGAGGGGTCAGTACTCCCCCAGGATCCATGTCAGATGGCAGAAGGCTTTTCCCACTGCACACTGGAAAGACCTGTAGCCATCTAACTGTGCCTAATTTCTCACCAAGTATTCTCATAGCCAGGAAAGCCACTTACAGGTATGAATCAGTTCCTGAAAACAGGAAACCTATTTAAACCTCGGCATGTGAGCTGGCTTTCTGTGGAATTTAAGGGTTCGGTACTTTTGCTGAAACACTCATGCACAAGAGTCAAGGAATACACCCAGAAGTGTCCCACTGGCCTCCAGTTGTTCTTCCAGAAGGGCATGGACTTCTGCAGCTGGTGTGTCATATTTGCCAAACCACTGAGGGCATCTCAAGAGACATTAGATTCCTGTGATCAGACAGCTGAATCAAGGCACTAGACAATCTCATGCATGGAGTTTTTGGTTGACATTTTTCCCCCAAACAAGACACCTGTCTTTGTTCTGTTCAATGGCATCCTAAGTAACTCTGATAACAGTGAAAGTCCAGGCACCAAGCTCCATGTGACATTGAATTTAGATGCCTCCATTGGGAGCTGAGCCTGAGCTCATGCGTCTGAATACCATCCAGCCACTCAATGTAATGCCACCTTTTCAACACCTCCATTTGATTCTTTCCTTGACACCTCAATGTGATTGCTGCCCTGTCTCTGATCAGAAACAATGAATACCTTCATGAAATTGTTAAAGCTTCCCATCTGAAAGGTTTTATTTACCTATTAACAAGAGAGAAAATAAAAGATCTGGAAAAATAAACACAAAGGCTGAGGGATTTCTGGTTTACATTTGTAAAATAGTGTTAGGAGCTATTCAATTCACAGCTCTTCCATTCTGTCTCCATCATGTTTCAGGACCAGTTTACTGTTGCTGGAGGTAGTCACTGGCATCAGAAGGCTATAGACAGGTAAGCAGTCGTGGTTTTATCTAAGTGAAGAGATCAAGGAAATGGTCTGGATTTTAAATTATAAATTCCAGAGCAAAGAGACAGTTTTGCCATTACATAAGGCAGCATTCAGAGACTCAGGGCTTTGGGAAGTTGTAAACTAGGAGTGAATGTGCATGACTGTGCTGCTTTAAGGTCTGTGCTTTTCTGCAGTAACTTTTCTTTCTGAAGCAAAGCTATTGCTCCCAGAGTGTTGTAGGCATGTCAAATAAGTTAGACCTCTCAGGTAACCACAGAGGCACAGGAGGCAGCAGTCCAGGGCAGGATCTGAGAGAGCAGTGCAAGTCTCCTGTGAGAGAAAGATAGTGATAGACATTGAACTGGGAATGCAGTCTGAGAGACCAAGAAAGATCAGAAGAACAGCTTAACCTTCCCACTGCAGTGTCTAAATCCATGTAGAAAATCAGCATGGAGGCAGGGGAAACAAGGCAAGGGCACAGTCAGCTAAAACTCTGCAATAGCTACACCAAGCATCCTCAGAGCAGGAACAGTGTAGCAGAGCAGAGAGTGAGCTCTCCTCGTCCTTCAGTAACCCAAGTGATAACAAAAAACCTGGTCAGATTGTGTTGCTGCCAAAACATGCTGTCTCTGAACCTTTTCTGTCACATAGTTAAACCCTTTCTACTAATTGAAAACTGTAATCTATTCATGGCTACCTTATTCCCACACAATCTGATTGTGTGCAGTGATAAAATACAACTGATACTTCTTTTCTGAGCTTTTAACCCTGCTCCTGTCTTTGAATCACATTAGAGACTCTCAGCAGGTATGAGAGTCCCGTTGAGCTAGACACCCCACTGGGACCATACATAACAAAACCCTGCCTCCAAGGTATAGTGATGTGCTGCACACAACATTATATATTTTCAGACCAGGGTCAAAATGAGCAGTTGCCAAAGCAGAATTAGTCTTGTTAATGAGGCTTTCATTCCAGGAAAATAAGTGGAAGTGATTTCTCATATCTCTTTTTCCATATAATAGCTACTTTTGTGTAATGATCAGAGTAGGGTAAAATATTGTTAGTGATTCAAAGGAACAAAGTAATAAAAGGGCTTGAGTAGCTTGGAGGGAAGAGAATGCACTGAACTTTGAAAAATACTTAATGCATCCATAAATAAGGTAAGAGAATATGTAGAGTCATGTAGACTCTCATAAGGAGCACTAAGAATAAAAGAGTAATGACTCATAAGAAAATAAAAATCAAGAAGGATAAAAATACATATTTGCTCTACCCTGCCCCCCCATCCCCAATCTCATAAATATCAGGAGGGGGTACTAAAATTTTCACCCTCCACAAAAGCCCTGCAGTACTTATTTGGCAAATTAAATAGTCTTTAAGATGTTCCTAATGCTACATTTCATTGCTATGCACTTTTTTTGAATATGATGATTTTTAATGAATTCCATTAAATACATAATGTGTAATGTATAGAAATATCATTTTCTTTGTATACCTGAATTGCTGGTTAAATTGGTTAGAAACATTTAAATGATACTACAATTTTTGAGTTTACAATGGTTTTTCTCCCAAGCAGTGATTTTTAAAAGCAATATTTGGACAACTCCAGCCTCCCAAAATCCCATGCCTCTGCTAAAACTGAAATTTGTCTCCTATCTACTTTTTCTTCAGTTACAGCATAGAAAACGAGAAGAAAACATTGGGGAATGAGGGGAAGGAAAACCAGAAGAAATATGATAGGGATTGATATTGACAGAGGAATCCCTGACTTCCTATCCTTCCTCTGAGCCATCTCTATTCATGTCATTCATGCCTGTATGTTACACAGTATGAAGTCAGTGAGCAGCCCTTGGAGCCAAGAAGGGAAAACATAGGGTTATCCCAGCTATTCAGCTGCAACAGTGCTCTCTTTGTCTTCCGATTCTTGTGAAGCACTTTTTATTTCATGGGAAACAGAGTAACTTCAGCAGGAGGTATTTAGATTGTTATCACTGGTACCCTACCACTCCACAAGCTGGGCCAGATGTTGATAGATGAGATGGGAAATGAAAAACTCCATTCCAGGAAACTCAAGAGTTCATGCCAAGTTTTTGCTTAAAAACTGTGGATTTAAATCACATTCTCCAAAACAGTTTTTACTCCAAATACTAACCAGAACATCTCTGAGCTCCAGAGAGGATTCTCAGGGTACATGGTACAGAAGAGGGCTGGGTCCTGGCAGGAAGCAGCAGGAGCATCCCCTGTCTGGGAGCCTTGTGGCTGGCAGACTGGCCAGCTACCCAGAAAAACTGAGTTTGGGTACACTTCCACTGTGGCA
>QWTY01033666.1:0-12941 GCA_008033365.1 Pseudorectes ferrugineus
TATTATTATTGAAAACATTATTAAGACAGTCTGTACCAGATTTCAAATGAGTTACTCACTCTTGGGCCAGCAGGACCAGGGACACCAAATTCACCATGAAGACCCTAGAAGAGAGTAGATATAGTGGTAAAGTTTATTTCCAAGGGAAACTTACTTGCTTAAATTGTACTTTGTTTCTTAGCAACAAAAGGGACGTCTTCTCAAATTGCAGCAGCATATTGAAAAGCATATTGAAAGGAAATAAGCCCTTTTCCTCCTGCGGCACAGTATCTCAAGGTACAGTTTAGATATTATTTTTTCATCTGAAGAGTTAGTTATTAAATTACAATATCTTTTTTTCAGGTATATGCAATGTAAACTCTTTTACAGGGACACAGATACAACTATAAATGTTAAAGGGGATTATGACACATAGGATGCTCAATTTGCAGATTATATCACACACTAACTCTGCAGCAGCTAGAGCATGGATTACAACTGAACTACCTCAGTTGGATGCCATTGTAAATTCACTGAAATCAAACTGAGGTGCAACAACATAATTGGAGTAATGCATTTTAGACTGATCCTTGAAGATTTCAAAAGAAATGTGAAGTAAAATATTTTTCATGTACTCTCTTCTCGGGGAAGAATCATATTTTATTTCTACTTAAGGCCCAAAAAGCAAAGGACTGTCTTTGCTCAGTTTCATACCAAAACTTTGAAAAAGGAAGTATGACACAAGTTCCAATGCAAAAGGGACTATTAAAGTTTGCATGTTACCCTCATTGCTTTGTTTTGGCAAATAGATTCAACAGGCTCCTGCTTCACCACATGTGCCATTGCAAACCCAGCCCTCATGCAATGCCTGCCCCATCCGTGGAATGCTGTGTCTGTCACTCACCCTCTCGCCTGGTTTACCAGCCTCACCAGCGGGACCCGAGGGACCTGGCAGACCCTGAGTGTAAAGAAATGAGAATACAAATACAGTTAAGGCAGAAGCTCTTCATGCTTTGGGAACCATAGGTAAGATTGAACAGAGCACACAGTTACGTACCTGGAAGCCAGGAGGGCCAGCAGGACCTGTTTCACCCTTTGCACCTTGGTTGCCCTGGATGGAATGAAAAACAAGTGATTAACTTGGAAGAAGAAATACAGGAAAGTGGATTTAAAAATGGGAAGTCCCATTAACGAAAAGCAAATCACAAAGTGGATTTGTGTGGAGGCTGTTACTTACAGTGACTCCAGGAGGACCTTGAGCACCGTTGTTTCCCTCTGGACCAGGAGCACCCTATATATGTTCAAGTAGAAAGCTGTTATCAAAGTTTTGATTTGATATGAATAATATCTCTAAATGATTATGTGCTGAAACCAAAAGTCTCTGACTGTGTATTTTGAACTTAACCATTTACTTGCAAGAACTTCACAGCCAGAAGTACTAAAGATGCTTAAAATTTTAAATTCTCATTATTGTTTTAGTTATTGCAGCACACTCATACTTAAGAAAACTTCTTTTGGAATTACAGAATATAGAAACCTTGCTGATAGCATTTTCTCCACAGCAGACTGGTTTTTGGGTCCCTTAAATGGAAGAATGAGTAAGTTTCAACTATCAGTAAAAAGCTGGAAATTTACAGGATGAATTAGAAACCGTACACTGTGCTCTAAGAATTAAGGGCAGGGAGTGCTATTTTTTTCCTCTTCATAAGATAATACCCCATGATTAATTACCCAATAAATACCCAAGAAGGGGAGCTTTCATTTATCCATTAAGTAATAGCCCCCACTGACATGAAGCTAAAATGAATGCATTCCCAAGGGCTTTTCTAATTTCATCATCTATTCATGCTTGCACAAGCCAATGCTATCTTATTACAGAGGTTTGGAAAATCTACTTTTTTTTTTCTCTCTGGAAGGTGATAAAGAAAACATATCCACATACCCTTGGACCAGCAAGACCAACATTGCCTCTTTCACCAGGTTTGCCAGGTTCACCCTGAAGTTGAAAGAAAAAGATATAAAAGTTAACCAAGAATTCATATTAGATTCAGTTTAAACTACTAAGCAGAGACTTATACTCTCATTGCCAGAAAATTTACTCTAATATTTCTTTAACCCCAAGTAAAACACATACAAGCTCCATCTGTCTTTTTGGATCACTTAGATTAGCTCAAAAATACATGTCTTTTCTTTTCAAAACTCTAGGCCTTTATGTTTTGAGATTATAATTCATGGCACTCCGCATAGCATCCTATGCAGTACACTCTCTATATGTAGGCATGTGTGTGTATGTACAGCAATACCCAAATCCAGGACATAATTGTTATCTGTGGCCTCCGTGGGACATGTAAATAACTCCACTGAAGCCACTGGTAGCTTTTCTTCTAAGCTGAGTGAGCTTTGGATAGTGCTCCATAAATAACAGTACTCTGGAACTGGTTTAATGGCCAAACTTGACAGAATTTTTACTGATGTGAATATACAGAAATGATAAAATGGACATGCTGAAATCATAAAATAGACATATATTATTCTCATCACTTCAATGTCAAATATCCCTAAGCTAAGAAAATTGCTTTTTCATTTCTTTAATCATATTTTAGATAGCTGGAAAATAATTTAAAACAGAACTCTTGAATGTAAGCGGATGCCATCCAATGAGCAACACAGGAGGATACAGGGAGATGTGCTGGATTAATGATAGAGTTGGGAACCTACAGATTAGTCTGGAAATACCTTCATAGTAATAGAAAGTTACTGTACTTACAGTGGGACCTTTTGGTCCAGGGAATCCAATGTTGCCAGGCTCACCTCTATTACCAGCTGGACCAATTGGCCCAACTCTTCCATCTGCTCCAGGGAAACCCTAGCAAAAGAAATCATACTATTAAATGGCTGAGGTAATTTAATTAGAGTTTAGCTTTAGGAGAAATATGTCAGGAAGCAAATGTCATTTAACTTTTCACCATTGTTGATATATCACATGCTCATGCATCCCTCCCTTTTTCTGCTTTTTGTAGAACTCTGTATTTCTCTTCCCCTTCCAGGACACAGGCCTGATCTGAGACCCACAGAAATGAATGGAAAGCTTCACACTGATCTTCTGAGTAATACAATAGAAAATCTTGCTGGTTTTACAGAGTTGTGTTAGAGCTCAGTGCTGAGATGTCTGCTTTATACAATTGTGCTTCATTCTCTCACATGCAAAGGGGGAACAGAATAAAAAGCAAGGTACTTACAACAGGACCTTCCTTGCCAGCAGGGCCCGGGCTTCCAGGCTGACCTGGGAGACCCTGAGAAAGGAAAAGTTTCATGCTTTTAGAAGGAAACCAACTTAATATAACCAGAATTCTTTCTACATGCATGCATGCATACACACAGAGGTGCCAAGTTATCAATGTACACCATTTAAACAGGACTGTAGGTGCTATCACATTTCCACCTGAAGCACACTGACTGTCAGTTTGGTGGTGTGTGCTCCCATGCCAGTTGAAAATCAGTGTAGGGAATACCTGTTTTACTTAGAGAAACTAATTTAGGCTCTGCTTTGGAGGATAGTGAGTTTCAACATTCGCAGATGCCTAATATTCACATGTGCATTGCAAACTTTCACTTCACAGGGTAGGGTAGGGAGAGAAAGAATGAGTATAAATGTAATGACACGAACATAATCTGGCTGCAGCCAACACCACTAAAAGTGAATGGGTGTTTTCAGTGAAATCATTTGCAAAATAAAAAAAAATAATTGCGATCAGCCATCTCACATCATTTTAGTAGGGTTTGCTTTCCTTTGAGTTCATTAAAGAGGACACACACACCTCAGTTGTGATCACAGTGATCACATTCTGTAAATAATCACAAGTGGAAACCCCTTACAGAAGCCAATGCAGTATCCAGTACAAGAGGACAGTGCTCCATCCCAAGGCAATCAAATGCTATCATAACAAAAGTAACTAATTTCAGTAAACATTTTTATGCTTCTGAATCATTCCTAATGGGGTTTTTTCAATTGAGTGGTGGAAGTTTCCTAATTGTGGTTGGCACATGCTGAATTTTTGCAGTTGGATTTCTGAATAATTTTGTCCACTAACTGTAAGTAATTTTCTTTTTATGTAGTTTATACTTATTCCACAGAGTTCAAACTTACTCTTGGACCCATAAGACCAGGCTCACCAGGACGGCCAGCATCACCACTAGGACCCTTAGCACCAACAGGACCACTAGCACCACGGTTACCAGCAGGTCCCTACCAAAAGAAATAAGAAAAATTAGGCAGAGGTAGCAAAAAGCATCACAAATCTGTATATAAAAGGTGCTTCAGAAATAGTGACCCAGACAAAAGTCTTACCATGACACCAGCTCTGCCATCAGCTCCAGGGAGACCACGAGATCCAGGTACACCCTGCAAGTCAACACAAAAAAATCAAGAAAGGGAAAGAAAGAAATCTGTTCCTATGAGATGGATAGTACTTGCTAGATTTCGGTCTTCCAAGCAGGTCTGCTGAATTTGAGGTAAGTGCAGCTTTAAGCCCGCACACCTCAGTGTATTGTGAAAAATCTCTCTCACTTCCTGTAGATTTCTTTAAGTTCTAATCTGTTTGTATCATTTTCAGTGTTCATTCTAACTAATAGTGGCTCTAGCCAGCAGCTAGGATCCCACAACCTGGCCCACACAGTTCCACATTCCCCGTAGAGAGTTACTGACTCTGACTCTGTACACCCTACCCAAGATGCAACACTGAATTTTCATCTCTGCCAAAGAAAATCTGGGGGAAGCACTGCAATTTTTCTTATTATTTTCCTGTGAATTCTTTTTCCTTCACGAGGCTACATGCCTCCTGAAGTTCATGGAGTGGTTTTCTCACCCAGTGAAAAGTTTACTAGGCATCCTTGAAGACACTGAAATGAAAGCTTTTGCCCTCCATTATGTGTGAGCCTATTATCTGTTTTAAGCAGTTAAATCCCATCACAAACTTTTAAGAGTAATCAAAAGATAATTCACTAAGTGTTACACAGTGGACAAATCAAAGCAATCTCTAAATATTTCAGGGATAAGATAGTAAATAAGCATTAATGAAAAGCAAAAATAGGTTTGGTCCCAACTAATCAAAAGGCTCAGAATTGAAAATTATCACTGCTCAGCAGCATTAATGTAAATTTAATTACTCATAATTATTTAATTTGCCTGTGGGACTCTAGATTGATTTCCACTTCCCTCTTTGCTTCTACTTCTGGAACATGAAAAGAAAACCTACTCTCAGACCAGCAGGGCCTGGGGGACCAGCAGAGCCAGGTTCACCAGGGCCGCCTCTCTTGCCTTCCTCACCACTAGGGCCAGGAGGGCCAGCAGGTCCAGCAGCACCCTATTTTGGAAAAACAGAGAAAAAGAAGAAATCAGATGCTGTGTTGCAGGTATTATCAGGCTTTTGAAAAAACCTTCTCATTTTGCCATACTTACAGGCTCACCCTTCATACCACTTTCTCCCTTGGCACCAGCAGGGCCTGGTTCACCCTAGAGTCCGAAACAAAAAGAGATGACAGAATTAGGCATCATTCCAAAAATCTCTCTTCTACCTGGAGAGCTTACTCATAAATCAAAAAATTCTTTTATCATCCAATGCCATGCCTCCCTCTATTGTGAAAATGGTCAATGAGCATGACTGTATTTTTGGCTTAAAAGGCACAAAACCAAACATGTTAAAGATGCTTAGAAATGACAGCATTGAACTATGACACATTTAGGGCTGGTTCCTCTACTGAGGATACCCATTGAGGGCCTAGTTGTGAGATTGCTGCCACATCTCTCTCAATACCATCAGCATGGACAGAGCTTCACAGTGACATAATATTCTGAGTTGGAAGAGACCCACAAGGATCATCGAGTCCAACTACTCCTTGCACTCGAAGGGAGTGCAAAGTGAACCTTTTCAGTCTCAGCATCTAAAGCAAGTAATGAGATACAGAAATTAACTACAATGGTCAATTATAGTGCAGCAAGAAAAAAATGTCTGCATTATAACAAAAATGTATCCAGGGGAGATCTTTTACAACTGTGGACACTGCATCCAGTTTTCAAATGAAGACATGCAATAGAGGAGGTCACTTACAACAAGTCCTCTAGCACCACTAGGACCAGCAGGGCCAGGAGGACCAAGAATACCACGGGGACCAGGCAGACCAGGAGCACCAGCAACACCAGGAAGACCCTGTCCAACAGAGGAGAAAAAAAGATATTATGAACCCATTGTCTTTTCTGCTGCATTAACTGAATTGGGGGTTTTTTTAGAGCAAACAAGTGTGAGTGTAGTTGCACTTACAGCTGCACCTTTAGCCCCTGGAAGACCATTTGCACCAGGGTTGCCCTGTTAAAAAAGATAACAATACTGGTTAATTCAGAATCAAAAGTGCACACATCTGACAACAGATAGTCTGGCAAGTTACTCACTGGAGGGCCAACAGGACCACTGGAACCAGGAAGTCCAATCTCTCCTCTTGGACCAGCAGGACCAGTAGGACCAACATTACCAGCAGGTCCGATTTCACCCTGTTGGAGAGAAGGACAGAACCCTCTCAGTGTACACAGTGTTATGGCAATAGTGAAGCAATCCTGTTTCAGCCTGGCATGAAGATAATTATATTTGTATATTCCCACTTCAGAGGCCAGGAAACCAAGCAGCTGAGAGCTTTTAATGGATTTTAAAGGCACTCAAGTTGGGATGTCTAGTTAGGCTTCACCTAAGGTAATGGCTAAGACAGGAAAAACAGATGCTTACCAAAAAGGTTGACCAAAAATATCAGAATTAGAATTCCAGTCTCATTTGCATCCATGTGCCTCCAGAACTGGCCTGAGGTGCCACAATACGAGACCTAACTGACCATTATCTTGCACTTTCAGATGCCATTTGCACAGACGCAAAATGCAAAACTGTGCCTGATCAGAGTGTTGTGGGATAGTGTTCACAGTGGAGTAAATGACAGAAAAATGGTTCTTGCTACTATTTTCAGAAGGTTGTATTCCCTAAGTCCTCTACAAGAACCTGAATATAATGACAAGTTCTCTTTAGCAGTTCAGTCAGAGTTCACCCTGGATATGTAGATAGTCTTCTCTTGAAACTACATGCTATAACCACGCTTACATCTGCATTAGAGAAGACTTAATGGTTTTCAAAAATCTTGCCTTTTGACAAGGATAACCAGAATGGGATCTCAATTTTTTCTCATCTTCCCTGCAGTTAAAATTTAGGGGTCTAGAAAACAATAGTTTATTTTCTTCTAAAAGTGGATTAAGTTTTGTCTGTAACACAGAATGACATGGATTTTGTGGCAAAGGGTCAGCAAAATTTGTAAACGCAGTATATGCAATACTCTTTCCTCAAATTCTCTGTCCTTCCTTGGACACTCAGAATATTGAGGCTCTTACCCAGGTAAAAAATGGTTAAGATTTGAGCAATAAAGTGAATAATATAAATTATAGTCCGTAAGAGCAAATGGTACTGCCCTAAACCTGAAAAATTTTAATGCAATTTCTGCATTGTAATTTCAAGGACTTAGGTTGGAAGTAGCCCAATACCCAAATGCAGCTTTTTGGTCCTCCACTATTTCTGTAAAGTGATGTTAACTGCTGCCTTGCTTATTTATCATGATTCATGTCACCCTTGGAAGGTGTATATAGGTGCACCACATAGGAAGCAGTAAAAGGGTTGTATGTCTTCTTAAACCTGCCCAGCATCAATCTTCAGCTATGAAGTAAATGCTGTATTTTAAATTAGCATTCATATCTGATGTTCTCCAAATACAGATCAGGATGAGGATGAATCCCTAGAGTAACTGATAAGACAGCACTCTTAGTTCATAGAAGGTGGGGTTTTTTTGCTGCCTAGAAACTCTGGTTAGTACATTTCACCTTCACTATCAAATGTACCGGTAGAAGCAGATGTTCATACCTTAGCACCAGGAGCACCTGGGAAGCCTGGAGGACCAGCAGCACCAATCGGGCCCTGGGAAATGAAAGGGAAGCAGTTGTGTAAAGGTATTCAGTGACAACAGAAACGTCTTGTTGAAATAAACAGATTTAAAAAATGCACATTTATTTATTCCACACATTATCACCTCAAAATACTAGTTGTCTTTTGCAGTTCCTAACTGACAGATTTGGTTCACTACAAAGAGTTAAAGCCAGGTCAATGCTTAAACAACATTTGCAGTGCAAATTAAGCAAGAATTGGTGAAACCTTGCCTTGAGGCCAAACACCTGAGAAAGAACAAACAGAAGATGAGCAGAGGCAGGCATCTGCAAGGCAAGATGATTGATTCTACTATGTCTACCTGTTGCTGTGAGATTTATAATTACATTTGGACAAAGTTCCAATGTACCAGACATTACAAGAGAAGATACACTGATGGATTCATAGCCTTTACTTTTTTAATGCATACAAATAAAAATGGATAGTTTTTCTTCAATTATTAATTAAATATCCAACTCATTAATTGATATTGGGAATTGACATCTACTTTTTTGTGAGCTAACATCTTTCAATTAGAAATATTTATAATAAAACTGCCTCACAAATCCAAGGTAATAAAACAGGCCAGCTGGTATGACAAAGAGAAATTGGCTTCAGACATTCTATAACCTACTGTATTATAAAGGGGGTACCTGGAATTGTTGCTGGTCTTGCATAAGCAAAAAAAAAAAAGACCAAATGCTCTTTAGGATATGTTTGAAAGCATAAACTTCCAGAATTTTCATTGCAATGACTTTTTACATTTTAAATTCCAAGTGGGAAGAAGGGTAAAACATTATTTATGTTTTAGTTTTAAAAAATGAGTGTTAATAACTGCTTTGCATAATATTTATGGTATCATAACCTAAGTATGTGTGAAATAACCTCAGCCTGGCACAGACACTGGGACATAACGCAACGCTGTGCCCATTGTGAACAACAACCTATGCAATCAGCAGCTTCTGAATATTTTTCCTATAGCAATTCAATTGCTTTCATTCAAAATGTCTTCAGCTAAAATGTTTTGGTTCTACTACATCAGATCTTAGCTGTAAGATCTCCATTTGTCTGCAATTTAAATGCCCAATCACATATTTTTAAGTACTCCACATGGGAGAACTGAAGAGAAATTCACAGCCATGATCACATTCTACTCTGTTAAAGCACAACAGGTGTTGGAAGTGACAAGGGGTATTAAAATCAACTTTGGCAAAACAGAACCAAGTACAGCTTCATCATAGATTCAATTTTTGAAGGTAGGAAGAAAAAAAATCTATCAACTGTTATTACTATTGTTCTGGTGTATTTCTGATTTGTTTTACAGTTTCAAAACTACATCCTTGTACTCATATTTATGTGGCTGAGATAAATGAGGTTTCCTGAAGTCAGGGGTATATTATGGCAACACTAACTCCTTTTAAATGGACAAATCTGCATTGGATTACCTCTTACTAGGATAGTTACTGTTTACCAGTCAGATCAGGAGAGTTGGATCTTGCTGGCCTTTCACACTAGCTCACAGCTCAGGTATCAGTGGTGAATGAAAAAGGTTAGTGCCTGTTAGCCTTAGTGCCTGTTAGCCTGACAGGAAAATGCTGCAGGCACAAAGTTATGTCCTGTTGTGCATATATAATTTACAGGATGTATATAATTATAGCCATCTGTAACATGTGCATGGTATATATCTGTTAAAAAGTAGAAAGTCTCTTTAGTTTTGGGATGAGAACTATTCTGTTAGACTGTTGGAAATGACAATTCTGTGCATTGGGTGTTTCCCAGTGAAATGTGCTGGGAAACCTTATGAAATCACCGGTGCCAACAAGAGAATATTTGGTTCCTTTGAAATGGATGTGTTTAATATAAATCCTGAGGCTCTCATTATATTGTCTGCAAAGGGTTTATGTTTCACTAATTCTCTTTGTGATGGTCTGATAAGCAACAAAGAACTGTGTTAAAAACATCAACACAATCGACTTCTTGCAAGCCCAAGAAATCCTCTAAAACCAGGAAGAGAAGCTCAAAGCCTAATGGAACCACACTGTCAAAAAGCAAGACTGAAACTTACAGCAGGTCCAGTGGGGCCAGTGCTACCATCACTTCCACGAGCACCCTGTGAGGAAAGAACATGATAAACAGTTTGAAAAGAGAACTGAGTATCAGACAAAGCCACAGTAAGTGGCTGGTTCATGACGACAGACTGATGGAAAGCCACTTACAGCTGGTCCAGGGGCACCTACTCTTCCTCTCTCACCAGGGAGACCACGAGCACCCTGAAAGAAAAATTAAATTAACTCATTTATATCTTTACATTGAACATAGATATGTAGATTTTTTTCCTCTGCTAAGTCATATTACTATTACGTTAGAGTATCTGGGTATCTGGAGTGTCAATAATGACAAATATGGAAGAAAATACTGGCTGAACTAAATCTATCCGATTATAATTTCCCACAGCAGCAGTGAATACTTACAGGTTGTCCTGGGGTACCATTTTCACCAGGGGCACCAGGCTCTCCCTATGAAGAAGAAAATTTGGAGGCTTGAGTTACTTAAAGGATGCTTCAGACAGATAGCATAACACTATCAGAGAGATTTCCAGCTACTGAATCCCACTGTCTGTGTTTTCTGTAGCACTTGATAACAAAGCACTGTCTATGTTTCTGCATCCCAGTATACAATAATAGCACATCAAGTCCTGAGGGTGCAGAGACTGCAATTGTCCCTGCATATACTGGAACACAGCCAGATGGAATCCTTTTAGAAGGGGAGGGCCAGAGAAAGTCGTTTCACTTGCTCAGCTTTCTTTACCCCCTTTCTTTATGATGACATTTACTCCGTGGTACACACTTAAGAGATTGGACCTGGATAGTCAACTACGAATCCAGATCAATCAGCAGCTGTTTTATAGTTAGAGCAGAAGCAGAATGATGCTTTCTTTTGCCTTAGATTAAGGTGATGAAGTCCTCTCAAATGGCTTAAAATAAAGATCTGCCTCAGGTAATTTTAACTTAAGACCAATAATACTGAGTATTTGAGTAACAACCATTAATACATGCCTCCTCTCCCTTTAGTACTGTATTCTCAACAGGTCTAGGCTGGTCTACAGAGACAAGATTTGTCCTAGAGCACTCGTATCCGGAATATACCTGAATGCACCTAGTCTTAAATTGCAAAGTTTTTGCCTTCATCACTGCTTTCAGCACAGTTATATCATGAAAAACCCTAATTTAATATGCTGGTGTTTCCCAGCACTCTTACTAGTAACTGTTCTATCCTTTACTTAAGTGCTTTATCTGCTTTAAATCTCCAGTGACTGGACTGACTTTGCCATCTAAACTTTTTCTGAAGGTTAACAACTTGCAGTGATATTGAAGAATGCTATGTTACAATTAAAAACCCTATAACCAAGTAGTGCTAAGCTCTTAGAAACAAGCAAGACGGAGAATTAGTATTTGAGTTTTTCACTGTTATATTAGAAGTTTGTGAATACAAATCTCCTGTGAATCAGTCAGGATTTCCTATAACACAATGCTGCAATAGTGAATTTTTCAAGAACACTACTAGGCACTGAGGTAGAATGGGAGAAGAAAAAAACTAAAAGAGAAATAGTTTACCAGAGATGTTTCTAGACTATACTTCAGAATATTTTTTTAAGAGGGTTTTTTTTTTAAGGATAGTGTTCAAATGTGCACTAATATGAAAATGATGAAAAGAAACAAGACTGTGAGGATCAAATAGCCTTAACTCAGAAAAGCACTGCATCTATCCAGACTTTTAGCAGAAAGCCTTACACTGACCATGTGTCTCACACAATAGAGTTTTGTAGAAAAATTAGATATTTTCATTTTAACATGCTTTAAAAAAACCCCACCCAAATGCAGGATACAATCTAGAGAAGAGCAGAGATAGCAAAATCAGTCTGAAGTGCTGCTGAACAGTCACTCATTAAGAGCCCAATTCTGCAGCCTTTATTCACTGAAAGCACTAACTCGCTTACAGCTGGACTGAGGGCTCAAGAATAAGGCCCCAGGAATGTTTTCTCATGACAAGGTGTGTGTATTTGTTCTACATGGATCCACTGACTTCTAGATTATTGCAGCTGGGCAATGTTCAGTGGCAACATGGAAGACTGATTGGATGGGACTTCACATGTCTTTTGCTAGAAAGAGCTACAAATGCATTCTACATTTTCAGATTTCATCTTTACCTTGCTGCCAGGAGTACCGGGTTGTCCCCTTTGACCATCCAGACCATTGTGTCCCTATATTGAGTAGAAAAATAAATATTGATACATTTTCTCTCAAATGGCTGTATGCAAATCCTTCCTTTCACAGAAAACAAAATTATTTCCTAATATAATCTTCTGATTTTTCAGACATAATTAGTCTTTCATGTCAGACAATATTAAAAACTTCAAAGAGGTTCATGCACTCTTCACTTTCAGAGGATTTCCAGGGATTTTCAGTACGCTGCAGCGTTGTTAGTCTTAAATATTCAGGGAAAAGTATGTATATACTCACCCTAATTCCCTTAAAGCCAGGCAGACCAGGAGTTCCAGGGAAACCACGAGCACCCTAGAAACAAACAGTGCATGAATGATTGTCTCTCGTATTATACAGTGCAGTTAAAAGGAAAGATGATGAATAAGTCTTTCAATAAAATTAACAAGTAGATTTGGGTCATTATCTTTCAAATAAGGAATAGAATCCAGACCCTAACCTCTCAGAACCAGACTTATTTCAAGACTAACAGTAATCAACCTGATTTTTCCAGCTCTGAACCTCAGAAATTTCATGCACTACCAAGTGATAGCACAGCTTTTTTAACTTTCTCTGCCAAGGTGCCTGCTTACCTGCTCCTGTGTAACTCCTATGTAACTCCTATGTAACTTTGCCACTTCTTGTTACTCATTGCATTAGCTTTAGTGGGAATAGGGCAGGGAAACAAAACAAAAACATA
>QWTY01033666.1:13148-24186 GCA_008033365.1 Pseudorectes ferrugineus
GGTTTGCCAGGGTGACCCTAAAAAATGCAATAAAGATGCACTAAAGAGGAAAGCTTCTTTTATAAAATAACAACACAAACCATTGAGAAAAAAGAAAATACATTGGCAAGGTTTCTCTTTTTCTGTAAATACAGGGAGACTGTTAACTTTCAAGTTTTCTTCTCCCTGTATTCAGGAAGCTAAATAATGTATTTGAAGTGGTTTGGAAGTTATCTGATTTTCTGTACATTTCCAACCTACTGCATCTCTTGTACCATAAAATAATTAATTCAGGGGCTTATTTATTTAACAATGTAAAAAATACGGCCAATAGAATACTTAGCTTAACAATAACCTGGTTGTTAGAGTTGAATCACCACCCCAAAAGAGATGAGAAACATTTAATAACCACTTACATCTTCACCAGCCTTTCCTGGAGGACCAGGGGGACCACGAGGACCATGGGGACCCTGTTAAAAATAGATTGAGGATTACTTAAAACATCACTCTTCATATACGTCTTCCCACTGTTTTCTGACTCGAGTTGGGGCGTAGTTGGAGACTAATTGACTTTGCACTTTATGATTCCAATTGGAAAGAGCCTGAACCTGAGTGTTCAGCTCTGTTTCTGTAACAGGATCAAGCAGGAGTACCCAAACATTCAAGCATTACAAGCCTACTTCAGTGTGCTATTCCAGTGTCTGTATGTGAAACCTGTACTTACTGTTTGACCAGGTTCACCAGGCTCACCAGGAAGGCCTTGGAAACCGGGAGGACCCTAGAAAATGAGGGAGATATTGTTAGTTTCCAAACAAAATAACTTGTAATTTTACAGGTATGTCAATGTCAGTAGGAGAGATAAGACTGTACTCACAGGGGGTCCAGATGCTCCAGGTGGGCCTCTGGGTCCCATTAAACCCTAGGGAAGAAAAATCACAAAATCTTTTTAAAAACATCACAATTATATAAACTCATCTATAACACCAAGTCCTAGCATTCCTAAAATATTGGTTAGCATTACAGTTTTCATTGTGCAATGTTCAAATTAAATTAGAGGAAGTTAAGAGATCTGCCTGAATTTGCACAGGCAGTCCAAGTGCAAACATCTTCTCATGGCAACAAACCAGCTCAGAATCCAGTGGGATGATTAGAAATGTACCATTATGGCTGTGAACTTTATGATTAGTCTTCTTAATCTATTCTGGCTTGTCAGCAAGTGAACTGGTTGATTCTTTTGTGAATTCTTCCCTCTACCCTTCCTGTGCAGAAACGTCCAGAGTTTAAAGATGAGGGTTATCACACATTATGAAAGGGTCTTATAAATATTGTGTATACATCTATTTCCAAAAATTATCTACTTCTATTTAAATATTTCTTTGTTTTCTGCTTTTGATTAAATTTTCTTCATTTCACTTGCAAAATAAGTCACTAATATACTCTCCTTGACATTATTTAGAATTTACATACATCTTGAAAAAACAGCGTCAGAAAATCACTTCTAAAAAAGAAATTTCCATAGATTAGTGCTCTCTCTTAACAGTTATCTTAAGGTCTACTAAGCAAACAAACAATTGTGAACCAAAATTTAACTTGGACTTCTACAGTCCAAACAAATGATTTAGATGTTTCAACAGAAATCATAATGTTTTAAATTGGTTTTAAAACGTTCTTGGAAAGTCTTCTAGATTTTCTCATTACAAGATTAAAATCATATGCCAACTTTTCAATGGCTTATGTAGCTTTCCCATAGGACTGAATACCTTCCATAAAGAGGAATAAATGCACACTAATTCCAGGCATTTACTCATGAAAGTTAAAGCAATGTTGTGGATATGAAAATATGCAGTAGTTCTAGCAAAAATAACTGTTCCTAGACAGTCTGAATCATATGTGCTACATAAATCCTGTTAATTTCTTCACAAATTATATTCCATAGCTATTTTTCCCTTCCCAATCTTTTACATATTCTTTGTGAAACTTAAAACTTCCTCACAATAGGTAGATTCTACTGCTGATTCTGTCAAATTAACCTAACTGGCCCAAAAATCGGAACTTAGAAATTGTGACACCTCGAATAAATCCTCATCTACGTTTTCTGATTAATCATCAGACATTGAGGGCAGAACTTGATTAAAGGTACTCCTATTTTCCTATATTTCGTAACTAAATGGATGCCAAAGTATTTTCCAAAATCTATTTAATATCAGAGTATTTTTGGAAGTGGAGACAAGCACTTGACCAAGAACAACCCTGGTCATCTCCTTCATCCTGCTGCTCACCCATCAGATGCACTGTCTGTGACGTGTGTGGGTGGTGAATTTAACCCATATTCTGCTATCTGTGTACACTGAAAATATTTGCTAAGGTAAGGAAGGGTTAGAAATTCATATGGAGTGGCAATAGACCCCTTAAATTCCATTTGTTCACAGTATACAGTGAGCTATATTCTGAGTCCTCCTCAGAATAGCTTTACAGTACCAAGTACTAACATTCAGATGTTGAGAACCAAATGTGGTGGCCCATTTCCTAAAAAATCTGTGCAATTCAAGGATATCAAAAAAGTTGCACAGCCATGGAGGAAAAATCATCACCAACTGGAGCCAAGATGCTGAGTTACTTTTTAGGCCTGTGTCTGCTTTAGAGAGCAGCTTTACAGTTAATCTCATTCATAAAACACAATTTTCTGTCTCAATATGGGTAAAGTAATACTATATCAAAGTACATGTGTTATCTAACATCAGATTATGAGACTGATTCATTGAATCATAAAAGTGTGGTCAACAAACAGAGTTAAAGACAAGACCCAGCAGTGCTATATTCGAGATGAATATACAGATCCAAGACCATATTTCAAGTCTTAAGGCTATTTAAAACACTTCACATCATCATAAATTAAAGGCTCAGTTTCCAGTCTGAGTCAATATATGATCAAAACACTACTTTTAACACTATTTTTTTCATTAATACAGCTGAATTAGCATCAAAGGAAAATCCTAAACACATTATTCATGTGAGTTATCAAGTGCTATGTCATATACCTACCATAGGTCCTGGGCCAAAATCTGCTGCTTTAGATGGATCATATTGGGCAGCGAAGTTCTGTAGGTAATAAAAAGGTTGAAATGAAAATACTAAAAATTTTACTTTAAAAAGTATTTTTAATCAACATTTTTCATGTAAATATCATCTGATTTGTTATACTTGCTATGGGGTTTGTTAAAGCAGCCTATATATAACTCAGTAAATATAGCCCTATTATAAACACATTTCTATTCACTTGTTTCCAAAAAGACTTGATTTTACTGGGAAGGCCCTTTCAAACCTAAATATCTCTGCAGAAGCAATAGAGAGGCATTGCAATAGTGTGAACTGAAAATTAGGAATGTAAATTCGGTGCTCATTTAAAACTGAAAATTTTCTTGAAACTCTCAAATTATGCTGCCTAATTTCCAGTGAGGGAAGTTAAGCAAAGCAGTGAAAAAATATGCAAAATAAAACTCATGTACCAGCCCCAAGTAACGATTGCATGAGGTGGGCCCTTCAGCTTCAGAAACATCAGAGGAGCATGCAGCCTCAGAAAGACTGCAATGGATTTTTGTTATTTTATCAAAATGGAAGAAGGTCCTCCACAACACAATCAAACCCCCTTTTCTTGCTCATTTTATTAACATATAAAAATAAGAAAAATTAATGAAAGCAGTTGATATTTGCAACTAGCAAAATAAACTACTGCTAGTCACAGTGAAGTCAAAAGAGTATTCTTCCGTGCAGGAGGACTTACTAAACTTGATCAATACAACACTGTCTATGCCTTCCATGTTCCCTGTGCAAGCTAATGTCAAGCAAAGAGTTAAATCCAGCATTCTGCAGAGAACGCATGATGGACACTTGTGCACAAAGTGTGTACGCAACAGCCCATTTACAGTTCTGCAGCATGCATACAGATAAAAAGAAAAAATTCTAAAGGACAATACTCTAAAATCCTACAGAACTTTCAATTGATTTTTAGCTTAAGGAGCTGTCTTCTTCAGCTTATTCCAATACAGTTGCCGTTTCTTGAATCCAACCACAAAGCTTTCTTTTCCCCATCTACTTAACAGCACTGGTTTAATTTAGTTGATTTCTAACCCATACACATTATCGCTGTGTAAATTTAATGCTAAATAACAGGGTTCATTTGCTCTTCTTCCTAAGTCCCTGTTGAATACAGAATCCAAATTTTCCGTGGAATATATACACCCCAAGGAGAGTTTCATTGGAACTGGGACCATCAATTTCTTATGGCTCGCAAGAGAATGTTTCTTCCACTCTCCAATTCAACAATAGTGTTTTCCAGCAGATATAAATTTCATCCTGGTCACAAAGCACAGCTTATGAGTTCTGGTAATAGAAAGTTTGGATGCCTTACTCCGCCAAGACCTGGAGGACCAGGGAGCCCTGGAGGACCTGGTAGACCATCTTCACCATCTCTGCCTGGTGGACCTGGTGGACCCTAGAGTTAAAAAGAGAATTATACAGTGAAAATTAGAAGTGGCTGAAGAAATCTCTGATGTGGTAACTTCACTAACAACCAGGCACCCACAGCACACCCTACAGCAGTGCTACACATGCAGGGTTAAGCATTTCAATAAATGCTTGAGAAAATAAGCATAGTCTGATTTTATGTTACCTTGCTACACCTTGTATCAGATTTGTACTGGAGCTTCATATTTGAGAAGATTTATGGGGGCTATATTGGATTTATGCTACCGAAGCCTTATCTCCACATTGGGAAGTTTCATCTTAAGTGACAAACTTTGGACCTATGAACCCTGACTGACCCATGTGGACCCACACAGCCTGTTAGATCCTGAGAGCCTAAAATTTGACCAACTGAGGATTAGAAAAGGTCTGCCCTACTGATATGAGTTAACATGAATCCAGAGTTAAGTCCAACACCAGTTTTTAATCAGTATAGACTGTTAGCTGGTACAATTGCAAATACAATTAAAATAAAGCAGTGCTCTTCTACAGATTTTTGATACTGTCCCTCTGCTACCACTGTCAGAACTTCTTTTACAACAGGTTGGTACTACCTGTGTTCAGTCCAGTAACATTTTTCCTTACATTCTTGCAGCCTCAGTACACAAAGGTGGTCAAGTTTTGGCATCATGGCAATTGATGTGAGGTATTTAATTTGTTGAGTATTTTGGACCCAGTTCAGTACTAAATGAAATCCATAATAAATGGATTTCTAAAGGAGCAGAACTAAGCTTGTTGCTTCAGAACAAAGAAAGCATCTCATTTCATTCAACAAATTTAGTAACTGGCAGCCTAAAGCAAATATCCAGCTGACCACACAGATATAGTCTTCCTAATAGTTTCCATTACGTTTTTCAGCATACTATGATCTCAGAAATCTTCAAGAGCTCCCTCATCAGTACTATGGTATTTTCATTTTCAGAAGATACAGAAAAAGACACATAACTGCACACAACCCAGATAAGTATGTGAATTTCAGAATACCACTTTACAAAAAGCAGCAATGATGCAGAAGCAAACCAGAAAAGCAGATATCAGCAATATAAATGAACATTACAATTAAATTATTCAACTGTCCTTATTTATGGTTACTTTTACAGTAGAGCCTTTAGCAGTATAACATCCACTTTGACTAGCAGAAGCTAGATAACAAATGCCTAGCTGCCAAGAAAAGAGCTTTTCCAAAACATCACTGGAGGCACAGATAATGAACAATCTTCAAAACTGGCTCAGTCTATTAAAGTTTTATGTAGAGAGCTTTTCCATACACCATATTGTTCAAAGATTACATCTTTGCATATCAACTTTTCCCTCTGCATTTCTACGCATTATTTCCACTGTAAGCAGCTAGAAAAATGTTTTTCAAATCATCACTTGAAGAGCTAGGCTGCCCTATGATCTCAACCACATCTGCTCAGGCACAATGACCATAATTCGGCTGATGAAGTATTGCCAGGGCAGAATTTGGTACATAGGTAACTTGGTTTCTTTTTTTCATGAAATTGTACGTGCAAGCTTCTACGGGTAGAATCATTTAATCTCACGGCAATGCTTTAACTTAGATTTTTCCTACTGGTCTTCCAACAACTACTGTTCAAAGATCACAAGTAAACGTCAATCTAATTCCTTACCCTTTCTCCCTGTGGCCCTTTGTCTCCTCTAGGGCCCTGCCGGAAGAAAATAACACTTAATGAGTTACCATGGAAATTTTCCAGGACAATATAGAGAAACAGATACATTAAGAATAATTGGTGTACATTAAAAAGGAAAAGAAGGCTGCACATACAGGTCCAACAGCAATTTTCCACAGACAGCATATTTTTGTCCGCAATAATCTACTGGAAATAGATTAGCCACTGCCACTATTTTGTGAATTAAAGTGTCACTGCACAGACCACTGAAGTACTTGCAAAATTGTTTTTTTTTTTTACTAAATAACTAGTTCTAATTTAACTGCAGTGACTTTTAGAAATAATATATAATCTATTTAGCCTTTTAGACCTGTATGGATATTGCTGTACTATTCAATCCATGTAAATCTTTCCAAAGGAACTCTATTTAAATAAGAATGATACTTTGATGCCATTTAGGTCTTGGTAGGCTTAGTTCTGCTCATAGGTAAAGCACCTTTAATTCAATATTTGAATTTACCCTGGTGTTAAGATGCTGCATTGATTGTTCTCTCCTTTTTACTACCTATTCATCTCAGCACTACAGCTCTTTTCAGAGAACACTGAAAATAATCAATGTAGTCAATTTTCCTTTCATCCAATATTCAACAAAATATTAATCTGCTGAAGATTATTGATACCATCTTCATTTCCACACAAGAAAAATAAAAATGCTTACCTTCCGCCCTGCAAATGCCTGGAAAAAAAAATAAAGAAGAGAATTAAAAAAAACCCAAAAGTTACAATTCCTGCCAGTATTTTAAACTAAAATAATGCATAAACTTAGACTCATCTTCTTACATAACTATGCTTTTTTTCAATACAGTATATTTAACTATGCCCTATGATTTAAAATTACTTTGAAGGCTAGTTATATATAGCAAAGATGCATGTAACTATGTTAAGATGTTGTGTTGAAGACTGACAGTTTAACAGCTATTACAGCCTAAAATATTGGAATTTAAAAAAAAAGAAGTCACACCTGAGCTCTTTCATAATCCTACTGTGCAATGAAATTTAGACTGTAAAACTGGCTTTAAAGTAGAGTCATCTCCAATCCAAACTGCCAGGTACAATGTCCAAACAGCACTGCTCCGTTACTTTCTCCGCATGGTCTCCACACCTATGAAGGCAGTCTCTCAAAAAGGCCGTCCCACTTGTGAAATTGGGGTGGGTACCTTTCCAGGCAGTGCCTTCAGGATTTCATCACCCCTTTTCCATGACCATCTTGGTAGTGAATGTTAGACAATAATACTGCCACAAGAAGTGAAGCCTAGCCTGTTAATTGGAGTGTTACATATTAGATAAAAAAAATTATACTGACCTCACTCACATCTGCAAAAAGAAGGGAAAGAAAAAAAAGAGATAATTAGAGCAGGGATTAAAATATTTTACAAGTTTTAAATTTTAAACTTGCTTCCAATTCAAAATTAAACTTGCTGCTTTTAATTCAAAATGCAATTTTGTTGATTTTCTTAATGCAATAAATATTTTCTTAATGTAATTTCTTACTTTTATCTTAGACTGGAAAGACTCACGGGTGAAATGACCATGTATTTCAAATTCAGAATGGACTTGCTAATGAAATCAAGACAAGTAATATGGCTGATACAGTAAAAAGGCAGATGTCAACTATGAACCTGCTCTAAATATGTTTAAACATATCTCCACAGAAAAACCCCCACACCTATGTATTTTCATATATGTGTTCATGTAAGAGATTAATAAACCCAGGCAGACTGACACATGTGAAGATATTAAATTGTAGGAGTAACCTGAAAGTTTAAGATAAATGGCCCAATCCCACTTTTTATGGGGAATAGTTCTAGCCAAACATCCCTATTTCCACAATTTCCTGTAAAACTGTGTAACAGGGAACAGTTTGAAGCTATTAAACACCAAATTGCAAATAACTATCCCTGTATGTTATGTACTTCTAAGTGTGAGTATGCTCTTTCTTCCTTAGTTGGAGATACAAATTTACTGAGTTTCTTAATTTCAGGGAATTAAACATCTGTTTTGGGTTAAACTCACCATAGTAAGAGTGTCACATCACATTTAACTGCCAGCGATTTAACATTACCACTAACTAACAGCTTGTTGGATGTTTTTCCACAACGTGTCACTTTGGCAATGTATGATCACACTAAATTCGGATGATTCGCGCAGTCCGGAAAAAGGTAACAGTGCTGAAATGCTGAAAGCACTGGAATTCCGCGGCAGTACACACAGACTGCCTGCGCTAACCCAACATAAAACTAAAGCCATTACTGCCCCCGGGTGCCGGTGGCAATGGCGCCTACCCAAACTCCCTGCGGGAAGCGCGGGGTGGTCGTGTTCGGGGACCCCCACACGAACCGCTCCCTCTCCTTTGCGAAGGCCGGGGTTGGACGGATGTCCCCAAAATGCCCCTCCAGAACGGCCCCGCCGCTGCCCCCCGCCCCGGTGAGGGCGACCCGGGGCACCTTCCCGGGACACCTTCCTGGGGGCTCCCAGCGCCAGGAGCGGGCAGCGCACGGCTGCTCTCTCCCTCCTCCGCCCTGGAACGTGGCCAAACCTTGGATCAAAGCCACGGTGGCCAGGGGCTCGGGGGGCCCTTCGCAGGGCGCTGCCTCGCAGGGAGGCTCCGCTTCGCCCCCAGCCGAGTGGCGGGGCGCGTTTCCCTCCCATCTCAGTGTGTGTGTGGGTGTGTGTGCGCTTCGCTCACTGCGATGAGGGAGCACTACATCCTCATCCAGCGAGAGGCAGAGAGCTGCACTGCGCCCTCGGGGAGCCGCGCTCCCTTTTCGCACTAGCGCGGAGCACGGTTCGCTCCCTGCCTCCCGCCTCCTGCCCCATAGGGTGCCCCCTCCCCGGAGCCCCGGCGGGCTCAGCGTGCGGGAGCGCCCCGGGCCGGGGAGCTCCGCCCGTCGCGCCGGCTCCGAGCGCGCCCCGAGCGGCCCGCAGGGGGCGCCCCGCGCGCGGAGCGGGAGCGGGCCCCGCTCGGAGCCCCTCGGAGGGACGGCAGGGATGGATGAGCCGCTGCTCCCCCGCTCCCCCCGGCTCCCTGCTTCGGAAAGCGCGCCTGAAGTCTCGCAAAAGTGCAGCCTGGGTTCCTCCGCTCGCCTCAAGCACTCTCCTCCCAGCCTGCATCTGTATGTCCTCCCAGCATCTGCGCTGGAGATGAGGCTTCGCGTCCTCCTACGAGCCCGTCTGGGGGGGCGGGGAGGTTGTCTCTTTTTTTTGGTCTTTTTTTTCTTTCTTTTTTTTTTTTTTTTTCCGTAGAGGGGGATCTCGCTGGCTATTTGCCATCTTTTTCTGAGGGAAAGAAAGAATCTAGATTCTGATCTGGGAGGTGGCAGTTTATGAGCTGGTCTCTATCGCTTGGGAAGAGGCAACTCCCCGCAGACTGCCGTGCGTGGGGCGGGCGTCGGGACAAAGCACAGAGCGCAGAGCCGGACAGCCACCCCTGCCACCACCCCTGCCACAAACAAGCGGAAAGCACTTACGTTGGCCTGTTGCTAGGTATGAAGTTACTGCGAGCAGCAACCAAATCCGTGTATCCACAAAGCTGAGCATGTCTAGTTGCAAGACATGCAGACTCCTTGTGGTGCCGAGTCGGTTGGTTAGCTATCGCCTGTGGGACGCAGGCATACAGTCTCGAGGAGTAACTCCAACCTTAGCAGAAACCTGCTGCCCGGGACGCTAAATTAACCCAGCCCCGGTCCGCCCTACTTATACCGCAGGAGGGTCCCGGCGCCGCCCCGGCTGTCACGTGCCCCGTGTCTCCAGCCCTCCGCAGCAGCCTTGGCAGCGGCAGCGGCGGGGGGGCGGCGACGCTAAATTGGTTCCATGCTTTGAGGACGTGGACACTGAGGCTTTCGGAAGGAAAATCTGACTCGTCGTCTCTTTTTTTTTTTTCCCTTTTCTTTCCTTTTTTTTCTTTCCCTCAGCCGTCCCACGCCCCTCTCGCCCCGCTTTTCTGGGAGTGCGGCCGGGAGCCTCGCCGGGCAGCCGGCTGGCAGCGCCCCGACGACGTTCAAAGCGGGAGCTGTCCAGGGCCCGCGGCGCCTCCCGCCCCGCGGGGAAGCGGCCGGGGCAGCCGGGAGGAGGCTGGATCCCAGCTCAACCTCTCTCCGCAGTCCCACTGCAACCAAAGGCAAAAGGCGACGCTCTCCCCATCCCCTAGCACGACCCCTCTAGCACGGTCACTCCGGTCCCGCGCCCCTGGCGTTTCCCCGCGGACAGCGAGTCTCGGGGACGCCGACAGCCCTTCAGCCCGCCCGCAGCCCCCGGCGGAGCGCGTTCGCGTCCCGGCGGTTCGCTCTCCCCGGGGAGGCATCTCCAGCCAGGGCGCGGGCAGAGCCCTGCCAGTCTCCCCTCCCGGATTCGCGGCCCCTCGGGCAGTGTGTGCGTGCGAGGGGAGCCCGGGGTGCCCCGCAGCCACCGCCCCGAGCGCTCCCCGCCTCCCGGCCCGCTGAACGGGACTCTCCGGGCGAAGGGAGGAGGATGCGCACTCCCGGCAGCTCCCCTTCGCGACGGCCACCCGCCCACCCAGCTAAGGGAAAGCTTGTTTGCCACGTCTGCCCGGCAGACGGCTTCTCCCTTCCCGGGGGAGGGGGCCGAGGTGGGTGTGAGAGGAGCTGCCCGCGCTGTGCCCCCGAGGGCAGCGCCGCCCCATCGTTCCTCTGCCCCGGGACCGGGGTCGGGGCTGCAGTCACTCGGGGTCGCCCATCGCGGCCCCCGCGGCTGCGGGGAGCTGACGTGGTGCCTCCGGCCAGGCCAAGCGGCAGCTGCGGCCAGCCCCCCTCCCCGCCCCGGGGCTCTTCCAAGGCGGGCAGCCGCCCCCTCCCAGGCCCCCTCCGCTCGCCGAAGGGAGTCCCGGGCAG
>QWTY01033671.1:0-10422 GCA_008033365.1 Pseudorectes ferrugineus
GGTTCGCAGCGGGCCGGGCCGGGCCGGGCCGGGCCGGGCCGCAGCAGCGGCGCGGGGCGGCGGGAGCCCCGTTCCCCCAGCGCGGTTGGGGGCGGCGGAACGCGGGGCCGGGAGCGATCTTGGCCCGGGCGGGTTGTGCTCCCGTTGTCGGAGTTGCCGGGTGCGAGGCGGCTTCGGCCGCGGGTTAGAGAAGGGAGAACCTGTTGGAAGCGGCTCGCGATGAGGAGGCGATGAGGAGTCGCGCTGCCTCTTGTGTTGTGTGACAGGGGTGGCGGTTCCTGTTGCTGTTGTTGTGGCCGCCTGTCCTCCCCTTTCGCTGCCCCCGTGGTCGTGACTTGGAGGTAGAAATCATTAAATGCGACTTTGGTAAAGTGCTTTGCCTACCAATCCGAACAAAAATATTGTCGAGAAAAACAGTGGAGATAATGTTTTAGTAGCGCTGACAGGAGAACTTTTGAGGACAGCGAAGCTGAGCTCGTGTAAGGCTTTGAGTTGTACACTGGGTAATGTATCATGGACAGTTTTGTAGCTGTGCAATATATGGAGCTGTCCGAAGTTTTGGTGCAAATTTAAAGCAGATATTGTTTACGTAGGCATTGCTATAAGTGTTTGTCACAGTCTTTCTGGCTGGCTGTCAAACTCTGATTCACTGGTTTCACACTGTGATGCTGCATGTCCTGTGTATAATTCTATGCAAGATTTATATGGAGTGGATTTAAGAGTAAGTACAAGAAGATAGTATTTGAATTTTTTATTCTGAGATTTCTGAAAGCAGCTTTAGAGTCTGGCAAATAGATGAGGAAGATTGCGGGAATGAGGAGGAAAAAAATGCGAAACTAGTTTAAGAGAAAAGGGTCAGTTTTGGATCATTAATTTAAAAGAGCTCATAGGAAGCTGTAACACAGCTGATGGCAGTAACACAGTTCTTACACACATTAAACTTATTTTTTCTCGAATCGTGTTAAATGAGATGCTTTCTTTTGTAGTTAGAGTCCAGGATGAGTTATGCAGAAAAACCTGATGAAATCACGAAAGATGAATGGATGGAAAAGCTTAATAACTTACATATCCAGAGAGCAGATATGAACCGCCTTATCATGAACTACCTTGTCACAGGTAAAAACGGGTGGCAATGCCTGGAGGCTCTTAATGTGTGTCACATACTTTATCAGACAGTTTGGGGTAAAATATGGAACTGGATGGAGTGGAATTAAGGGCTGTGAGGACTTTGTGATCGCTGTTGGCTTCTCTTAGCCAGCAACTGCTCTGGTGTTCTCTTAGCTGCAGACTGACAAAGAATCAGAGACTGAGCAGTTCCCATGGAATACAAATTACATTTATGAGCCTGAACTCTTCTGCTAAAAGATAGAGAAAACAAAGTGTTTTCTGCAATGCTGTAAACATGACCTGCTTCTCCGTGATGTCCTTTTTTGTGCTATTGAAACAGCTCAAGATAAGTTGCTGTTGTTAAATAACAGTCTGAAAGCTGCAAGAACAACTATCAGAACCAAGTTTTTAACTGGGCAGAAAGATAAACTCTGAAAGGGCACTGTTGTCAAAATAATTTGAGACCAGGATATTAACCCCTTCAGCACATGGCCTGACTCTATACTTGGAACAACCCAAAGCCCTTGGGAATTGTTCCTAGCAATTAGTTGCATGCCATCCCAGGAAGCTGTGCTAGGGCGGAGGTGTTTGTATCCATCTACACCCCTGTTTACACTGAGCGTAGGTGAAGCCTCTGGCTTGAAGGAAGAGCATCTTAGTGGGTGGTGTAAATCAGTTTTGTGTCTATGAAAGCAAGACCTGGGATTTAAAAGAGCTGATATAACCTTAAATACTATAGAAGAAAGCAAAATTATTTCTTCTTGTGTATTTTCTTCTCAGAAAACTGCTGGATCTGTGTAAACAGATCTGGGGCTGGAGGGCGAAGCAAAACCACCCACGTTTTGAAAATATGACTTTAAAAATCCCATTTTGTAATAAGCACAGTGCTTTATTTAGGTGTAAAACAGGCTTCCAAGTTAAGAGGTATTGGACTACAAGTTCCATCCCTGGAGAATGAGAGTACCTGAGTTCAGAATGAATTAAGCATTTACTCTTAAATGCCTGTTGGATAAATGGCTACTTAAATAGAGAGGAATTTTTCACAATATTGGGTTAATCTTTAAACCTCCAAATTGCACAAGCATCACTCAAATATTTTCATTTAAGCTGATGGGTTTTCTTCTAAAGTGTTTCATACAATACATCCTATGGGTAAAATGTTCCTATTTCAGAGGGCTTTAAAGAAGCAGCAGAGAAATTTCGGATGGAGTCTGGAATTGAACCCAGTGTGGATTTAGAGACTCTGGATGAAAGAATAAAAATCCGCGAGATGATCTTGAAAGGACAGATCCAGGAAGCCATTGCATTGATAAACAGCCTCCATCCAGAGCTGCTGGATACCAACAGATATCTCTACTTTCATTTGCAGGTAAGGAAAAGTGGCAAACTTTTATCTTTGTCTTAGAGTTTGCTGAGAGAGTGGGAAAAGTAGTGAAGAAATTGAGATTATGTTGGGAGGTGTGTGACTGAACATGGGTGCAATTGTGGGTGTTCTTGGCATTTTTTTGTAGCAATGGGAAACTTTGTGGCAGGGTGCAGCAGCCACCAAATACAGTTATTAACATGAAAACTTGTAACAGCAGCAGTGGGCTGTGAGTTACCAGCTTCCAGTTTCTGTTAGTCTGAATTCCTTTAGTAACCCATCTTCTCAAACCCTGTTACTCAAAAGCACCAAGTTCCCTTTTTCAGTAAATTTTGCAGCCAAGTAGCTGCTCCTTGTCTCACACATTGAGAAGAATTGACCTCAAACTGTCAAATTACAGATTAGTGTTTGTCTCAAATTACACACCAGTGTCTGAGTCTTCCAGGCTTGAAATAGTGGAGATTTGTTAATTTGTTGGGCTAATATTGCTGTCTTTCGTGTGTAGCAACAGCACTTGATTGAACTGATTCGGCAGCGTGAGACAGAGGCAGCTCTGGAATTTGCTCAGACCCAATTAGCAGAACAAGGGGAGGAGAGCAGGGAATGCCTGACAGAAATGGAGCGCACGCTGGCTCTGCTTGCCTTTGATAATCCCGAAGAATCACCATTTGGAGACTTGCTGAACATGATGCAGCGACAGAAGGTAGTCCTTTCTCAAAGGGAACTGATGTCTTTTATATGTATGTTATGAAAATAAAATCTAAATATTTTTGAAATGCTTAGAAAAAACTTACGTAGTGATGTGCAAAAGAACAGAAGTGTTTCTTGAGCAAGATTTAAAGAAATGGTGTTAATATATTCCAAATGTATTCAACTACTTGGCTCTCTTCCTTGCTTTCTCCAGGCTCATAGTCTGTGGAGCTTTGTCCTGGCCATTTCTGAGGAATTAGCACACTAGGTGTGATCTTCCCAATGTCTGCATGACTTTAGCAGTGTTAATCACAGGAAAACTGTCACTGAACTCCAGTTTTTCTTTTCCAGGTATGGAGTGAGGTTAATCAAGCTGTTCTAGACTATGAAAATCGTGAGTCAACACCCAAGTTGGCAAAATTACTGAAACTACTACTGTGGGCTCAGAATGAGCTGGACCAGAAGAAAGTGAAATACCCCAAAATGACAGACCTCAGCAAGGGGACGATCGAAGAGCCCAAGTAAAATGTGTGCAGATGGACATCAAACAATCTTAGTACTGCACAGTATACATTTATATCAGTCTGTGACTGAAATATTTTTACTACAGTACAGCACTCAATTCAGATTTTTCAATGAACATCTAATTTGAAGGGAGAAAAGTCCCTTTTAAATGCTGCAAAAACTGCATTGAAAGGCGCTGTATCTCTTTGGAAGTCTGACTTAGGCTATGCACTATAATACATTTTTAAAAAAACAATTAAACAGGACAGGAAAAATAGCATTTTTAAAAGTACAGAACTCAAGCTTTCTAATTGGCTGCTGATGCCTAGTTTAGTGGCCAGTGAGTTAATATGGAGTTATATTGGCAACTGTTCAGTTTAACTGTCTCCTGTTTGAAATGTGTATATAGAACAGTGAATATTTTCTACCTTTAAGTTATAGCCAGATATACATTCCCCTTAAAAGTAACTGGTCAAGTTTTCATCTATAAACTTTGCAGTAAGGTCAACCTTTTGCTTAGGAAATAGTGTACAAACTTGTAAATCATAATTTAAGGACTTTTGTTTTGTTTTGGTTTTCTTCCTTGTTTCTGACTTCTTGGTGCTTTATATGGTGAGAGCTATGTTCATAATGGATCAGTGACCCATCTTTTCAGGAGGAGTATTGATGGAAATAGGTTTTTTCTTAATATTCACCAATGACCAAAATGGCCCCAAAGGCACTTGAGGGTTTTTTTTTAACAGGGGCCTTTTCCCTGCTATGTTAAATTTGCAGCGATTCCAGGTGGCTGCTACAGCTTTGAAGGCCACTGGATGTCTGTAAGCTGAAAGACTTGTACTAGGAAATCAAGTGGTGGGGAGAGATGCTTGTTGAAGCCTCTGATGCATCATCTTGTGCAGGATCTGCCTTCATGCTTGCTGAGTAAGAATTGTAGTTTTAGAGCTACTTGGGCTGTTTTTATGCCTTGAGCTAAGCAAAGCAGGGCTGTCTAAAACCAGAAATTTGCATTTTCTCACTTCTTCCATACCTTTCTGAAGAGATGCAGTTCATCCTCATCTGTATTTGTTTACTGACTGTCCTCACTCCAGTTAGAACTATAGTTTTAATGTTTTACATGTGAAGTCCAGACTTTCAAGTCAACAAATTGTAATCTTCTGGGTATGGGATGTTCTGGTTGAGCGATTGCAGCGCTGCACACTGGTTTATACCCAGTGGTAGGAAGCACTAATCTTGCCAAATCTATCTCTACATTTTTAGGTCTATATATCAAGTTTTGCTGAGCACAGAGCAAGCTGATGAGTGAAACAGTTTAACATCATGAGACACTGGCAGTTGTCACACCAGTCCCATACTGTACATAATCTAGTCTTGTATGGTAGATATTACCCTGTAGAATGAAACTACTTAGTTTTCACTTAATTTTACTGGAATACTTAACGCATTGAACTGTATAAAGCTTTGCAGATACACCTGGCTTAGGGGAACTAACAAAACCTGTTACTGATTGCATTACTGTGAACACTGTTTACTTGTGTAGCTATTTTGGGGGGGGGAAGCCATTGTTTGTTAAGCAGCTGTGAGAGATGCAGAGCGCCAAGGTTAAGCGAGATGATGGATGTAACAAAACCATTTGTTCCCATTTCTTACTGATCGTTCTGTTCTCCCCTTTGAGGCATTTGAGGTAGGGAGGTCTTCAAGTTTATATATAACAAACAAGCTATCAGTAGCCCCCCAACTACAGCAGCAGTCTGGCTTTCCTTCACCCAGGCTGGTTATTCTAACACCAGACTTTTAACAGTTGTGGGTTTGGTTGTTTTGGGGTTTTTTTAATTTTTTTTTCTTTTTGAAGTCGGTTGATGTCTGAAAACCATGTATAACTTTTAGTTTGTGAGAAACTGTATGGTTAATGTAACTTTGTTTAATAACAAACTGCAGAAACAAAACTGGAATAGCTCTAATTTCTTCATGTAGAACTGATCAGCTTTTCCTCTCTGTTCTGACACTTGTGTTGTTGAATCTCCTGTAAAGCTTCTCCCGGGTAAAGTGGAAAGTGGTGCGGTTTTGTGGCATGATGAGCATTTTTCTCCATGAGAAATGCAGTATTACAGCCCTGGGTGAGAAGTTCACTGTCCTCCTAGAACGCTACCTTAATTCCACAGAGTATTTGGGCAATGATTGAGCATAGATTACTTGAATTTCCACTAGCTTGTTGTTTTTTTCCATTAAAAAATAAACACGTTTTTTAAGGGGTTTAATATAAAATTAGTCTAGAACTATTTCACTTTGTTTTTATGAACATGCCACATTGATAAGCAGCTTTAATCTGTAAAGTTTTTGGTAACTGCAAGAAGATATTCGAAAGCTATGCATTTTAGAGAAAGCATAAAGGTAGTGATATTGGTACTTCTAAGGATCTTTATATTAGTGTATATAAAATAGTTTGCATATACAAATATAATATATAATCTGTTTGAAATATTCTTGAATGGTAGGGGCTGTGAAACATATTATAATTTATGGAAATATTGTACACAGTAAACAGACGTCTCAGTACACAAATGGATTTTTGTCATATGCATGAGAAGTGTCTTATTTGGTGACTACTAATGAATGGGCTTTTGTTAACCCATTTTTGTTAGATAACCACTTTAACAAAGACTATTAAATGCCACTTTGATCAGTTTGCTTTAGTGTAAAAATACATATTTTGTTCCACTGAATTTAGAACAATATGAAAATAACTTTTGTCAGAAGATTTGTTCCAAACTCAACGTTGGCAGACAGATCTGGTCATTAGAGGTGGTGCAGTCATCCTCCCCCAGCCTTCCCTTTGGTGAAAGCAAATAGAATTTTTTCATTCATGCTATGGATGTGGAGAAGCTGGATTGTAAAATATCCTGTCTTATACCTCTGCAGAAAGGCTGCATAGCAAGTGTGTTTTGATTAGGCTACAAATCTCCCTCCTTTTCCCAAAGCCATCACCTCCCTGTAACTGTCTTTGCTGTTCCCATGTTTTGTTTCTGCCTGTCAAATCTAAGCTGAGCTGTGGCTGCTTCTGTTGTACAAAGGAGGGATTTGTGAAGGGTGGGGGATCACAGGCTTCCCTGAAGATGAAGTTGTGGTGGTACTTTGAGAAATACTTACTGAACTGTTTAATTTTATATAGCTGGAAAAGCAGAGGCTGCTGCACAGAAACTTAACAGCAGAATTTTGAGTAAAGCATTTCCTCTCAAGACTTTTGAAGAGGCAAACATACACCTTCAAGCCAGGTGAAGTACCTCTCTCTCTTTAAGATGATTTCATTGAAACACTTTCAGCTTCTTCCACCCACATTAAAAGAAAAATTGAAAGAATTCTGCCTCCTTTCCACTCCTTGTAAATACAGGAAAAGCCACTACATTATTCCAGGGTGATTTTATTGTTTTTAATTTGTAAAATTTATGCTTTGTATGCTTGAGTATAAGCTTAAAGGCATTACTTAAAAAAATCCTTGACTAGCTGAGTGTTGTTCGACTTATTTCAAACCACCTTGTGTCCAAGTGGGTTACAAAGCTCATTAAATGGAGTTGGATCCCTGTGTGTTGTGTCTTCCCGGGAAATGGGGCTGCTGCTGTCAGCCACAGCTGAGAGCATCCTTGAGAGCCAGAATAGAACAGGATATGGAGTCCTATTTGCCCTAAATCTACCTTCAGGCTACAGGTTCTGACCTGCACTGTAGCTCTCTCTTCCCTTCAGAAGCCACATCATGTCAGGAATTGTTTCTGCTCTGCTGTCCTTAACAAAAGGGGACGAGGAGGGTTTGTAGCTGTTGTGTGAGCAGTGGTGTCCCCAGCCCTGCTCGGTGCTTTGTGCTCAGCTGAGAAGAGACAGAACACAAAGCTCATGAACAGCACCCTCCAAAGGATTTGTACTTCTCCATGGGCACCTCGAGGTGCTACAAACAATTTTTATTCCTTTCTGCTCGCCTCCTGCCTTTATCTGATTAAGTTACACACAAAGGTGGTCAAACCACTGGTGGGCTGCATGTTAATGCTTTCAGGCACCTCAGACCCAAAGCCCTGCGTGTTCTGTCATGCTCTTCATGTTACTTGAGGATTCCAACAATATCCTGCTACCTTACACCACCTGGATGAATTTCTGCATGGAAGTTGCTGTTCATTTACAAGCAGGCTCAATTTGCCAGCTCCTCTGATAATTTGCCTATTTTTCAGTGTATTGCTGCCTAGTAATTTTGCCACGTTGGATTATTTAGCAGTAGAAACCCACATGTGTTTTTTTTATTCTGTGGAGAAGTTGCATTAAAACTGCTCTGGGTTAGGGAGCTTTCAAGCTGCAGCCAGACTGTCCTTTCAGGAGACAATAGTCCTTTATGGACTGTATGAGCCTATTGGTCCTTTCACACCCTTTCAGGATTTGATCTTAATCTGTGCTTAACTTCATAAAATCTTCAAATAATTCAAGCATTGTATGGATAAACTACAGTGATAGTAAATGTCAGGTCAAATATTAACCCAATAATCTTTTGTTTGGTTTAATCTTTTGACAGATTAAGCTGAACACGGGAAAAATGAGAGGAGGTTGTGTTCTTGTGTAAGATTATTTTCTTTAGTCAGCACCTGCCTTCTGAGCTGATTCCATTTGTCATTTGATCAGCTTGGTGGGAGGTTTGCTTATAGGAAATCATATAGCAGTAAAAAGAACGATGTCTGTGTTTTTACTCTTTAAACTTATTTATGTGAATGTGATGGACGTTGCACTCAAACACTTTCAACTGCAGCTGGTTTGGACCGTTAAAGTAGCTTCTTATCTGAGAGGCAAATTAGTCAAGCTTCTAATTGAAGAGGTGACACCGAGCAGGACAAGGAGAGGAACCAAAGAGTACAAAAATAAGGAAAACTTGTGCTTGATTTCCAAATTACCTACTAACTCACTAAAAGTATGATTCAGTGTTGCAGTGTCAGTGTTGGAAATATTTGCACCCCACAGCAGTGAGACTGAACACAGGATCACTCACACCTGGGTATGAGTTCATAATTTTTCTGGATCTGTGGTTACTCTACCATGCCCAAGGCCTCTTCAATTCTTTTCTGAGCTTATTGCATGCATTTCACTTCTGTAGTTACATCAGAGCTCATCTCCCCTCCTACCTCGAGTTAACTGAACTCCAAACATACACACAATTAAAAAAACCCCAAAATATATTGAACAACGGTTTACATTTTTGGCTGCAATTTGCCATGACTTGGCTCCCTCTTCTGGAAACGGGCACAGTAGCAGAGTGAATAAAAAAATAATTCATAGTTTCATTTCCTGCCCAAATAAAGGGAGGAAAGCCTACAACTAAATGAAAGCTACCATGTGGTTACTACACGTGGCTCCCCTCAGTCTCTACTTGCAGGAAAGCTCATTGTATTTTTCTCTGTAGGCAGCAGGTCTGTGTGACTGTGCCACAGGCCTTTTGGGGAAGATCTCTTTTTTTCTGAAGAAAAAATACCAAAGCAAAGGATAAAGTATGACTTTATGATTTTTGCTTTTTCAGCAACCTCCTTCTCCTGGAGCTGTCTTTGGTGTGTAAAGAACCTTTTTGTTATTTCACTCTCAAAGGTTCAGCTCAATAGTAGTGTTATGCCTCCTGGTTTATGTAGCAAACTGTTAATCGGGGACCTGCCAAGGGATTCATGTTGGGAGAAGGATGTTTGAATTACCTAAATATTAGTCTGCTAAAGGCTTAATTCCACCAAGGATTTAGAGGTTTGTGGCTGCAGGAGTAGCTGACAGGAGGTGTCTGCCCCGCACGTGCGCGTTTTGGTGCAGCCCAGCAGCGCTGGTACCTTTCCCAGGGGCCATGAACGACCTTGCTCCGGCTGTGCGGGAGCTCCTCCATCCTTTGCTGACCTGAAGTTCCACGCTTCCAGGCTGCAATCGGCCACAGCATCACCTGAACGATGCCTTAACAAGGCTCCTCCGCCTGCCCGTTCATGATCTTTAAGTGAGTCACGCGTCCTTTTGTTGTGGACTGCGATAACCATCATTTTAATTATTTATTTCCATAAAGCAGTTTGATTATCTCTTTCAGATACTTACAGCGAGGCAGCACCTCTATCCAACAGACTTAAATCAAGCTGTAACAACACTCCTCCCTATTTATTTTGTCTTCGGAAGGGAAGGTCATACTCCCTTCTAATCCTTAAAAACCAGAAGCAGAGACTTTTCTGCCAGCAAACCTGTGAGAGCTGCGGGAGCAGGGCGCGATTCCCTGCCCGGGTATGGGAGCGGGAGGACAGACCCTGCCCCGTCTCCTCTTTCCCTGTCCTCGCTGTCGCCGATGGGGGTGTCAGTGATTACCGGAGGAGAGGGAACGAGCAGAACCCCGCGGTTCGCCGGTGCTGGAGGGGGCGAACGCCCCCGCCGCGGGCCGGCACCTGCCCCGGCCGAGCCCTCCGGCTCCGCGGGTTCGAGGCTGCCCGGGGACCCAGACCGGGACCGGCACCGGGCCGGGCGGGACTTCCCGGCACGGCGGGCGGGGGCGGCGGGAGGCGCTGACACGTGGCCGCGGCCCGGCGGGGGAGGGAGCCGGCGGCCGCCGCGATGTGAGCCGGGGAGGCGGAAGGCGCTGCCCGCATGGCCGCGGGGGGCGGCGGCAGGAATGTGCCCCCGGGCAGCGGCCCCCGCGACGGCATGAGGCGGGATGGCGGCGCCGAGCCGTACTGGTCCAGGTAAGGCTGGACCCGCTCCCGCTCCCGGGAAAGCCGCTCCGC
>QWTY01033672.1:0-12445 GCA_008033365.1 Pseudorectes ferrugineus
CCAAACACTCTCTGGGTGAAGAATCTTTTTCCTGATAATGCAAACTAAACATCTCCAACTCAACTTCATGCCATTCCCTTGGGTCCTGTCACTGGTCACAAGAGTGAAGAGATCGGTACCTGCCCCTCTGCTTTCCCTCACAAGGAAGTTTCAGACTGCAATGAGGTCTCCCCTCAGTCTCCTGTTCTCCAGGCTGAACAGACCAAGTGACCTCAGCCATTCCTCATAAGGCTTCCTTCCCCTCAAGGCCCTTCACCATCCTCATGGCCCTCCTTTGAATGTGCTTTAATAGTTTAGTGTCTTTTTAATATTGTGGTGCCCAAAACTACACACAATATTCAACATGAGGCTGCCCCAGTGCAGAGCAGAGCGGGACAATCCCCTCCCTTGCCCGGCTGGTGATGCTGTGCCTGATGCCCCCCAGGACAGGGTTGGCCCTCCTGGCTGCCAGGGCACTGCTGACTCATGTTCAACTTGCCATTGACCAGGACCCCCAGGTCCCTTTCTGCAGCGCTGCTTTCCAGCATCTCATTCCCCAGTCTGTACACACATCCAGCATTGCCCTGTCCCAGATGCAAGTCAATAGTCTGTGTGGCAGTTCTGTTCAATTTATGGTTTTTTTTTCTTTTTCTTTAGGCTAGCTTTGAGGCCTTCCAGTGCATCTGCTGTTTTTGTAGATGCTTGATGTGAGCCTCTGTGAGTACAAAAGGATTCTGCAATGTGGTTCCAGGGAGAAGGACAACAGGGATGTCCCAAATCTGGCATGTCCCAGTTGAGCATGCTGTAATAGCTCTTTGCTTCTTAGCTGAAATATGTTGTAGGACCCTGTGTTACTTGTGATCTGGCTAACGCCTGGGCATGAGCAGACTGGCCAGAAAGATCCCAGGCCTAACTGATCATCCAGCACCCACACACGAGGGAGAGAGCAGATGTTAGCAGTACCAGTATCTGTGGTTCTTTTAATGTGTATACAGATAGAAGAGAAATAACTATTTGGTTTTTGAACTCTTTCTGCCTTCCAGAAAGAATTTCTCTTAATAATAAGGAGTTTCTTTAAAGATATTTCTGTCTTGTGGATCAGGAAGAAATCTAGTCCCCCATGCTGTTTGACTACCTCTTGGGAATACTGCTATTAGCTACACTTTGAACCTGAATGAAAAAATGAGGAGAAACCACTCTCTGGACTCCTCCATTATTCCTGCTCAGAGTGAAAACTTTCCCCCTTCAGCACCCTTCAAGGCATGAAAATTTTACTTATTCTGCTTTCCTATGTGAGTATGTGGTGGATGCCTTTCCATTTGTTTCTCCCTGTCTGTACACACAGATGTGAACAGAAATCAGTTCTGATGAAAAATCCAGAGAGCAGAGGATTAGGAAGGCTGTGTAGAGAGTAGCCAAGATTGAACTTGCCAAGGTTATTTTTCCAGCAGCATTTATTAAAAATAAAGTTAGCATTGAGTTTTATGCTTGCCCAGTTTTATATTTTGTTACACAATGCGAAACAAATATAAATCTAATTCAAGTTTACACAAACATATCTATTACTATGAATAAATTCTCTATTCATAGGTTTTATACCCATATTTATAAATCTATATTTCTCTTATCACAAATATACATATGTATCTTTATATAGATGTCTATTTCTAAATGAAGTGAACAGATCACTGAAGAGAGGTAGAGCTTGATGGCATGGGAACCTGCTTTTAAGCATGCATTTTCCTGTACTCTAATTAGAGATGGTCTCTGAGAGCTCAGAAATACCATGGGCCCAAATTTCTAAAGAGGCAATTTTGTGAAGGCTAAATCCAACCAAAGCAGTATACATTCTAATATTCGTGAATCTCTTAGGCAATAAAGCAGAGCTCATAGAATTGTAAAATCACAGAATGTCAGGTTGGAAGGGGATCTCAAGGATCATCTGGTCTAACCTTTCTTGGCAGAAGCATGGTCTATACAACATGGTCCCACACCCTGTCCAGCTGCATCTTAATTATTTCAACAGCTGATTGTTCTCATTGTGAAAAATTTTCCTTTTGTATCTAATCAGAATCTCCCCACAAGTAGCTTGTACCCATTACGCCTCATCTTTTCCATGTGACTCCTTGTAAAAAAGAGAGTCCTTATCTTCTTTGTAGCCACCCCTAAATACTGGAGCATGGCATCAAGGTCTACCCTAAACCTTCTTTTCTCAAAACTGAACAAACACAGTTCTTTTAGCCTTTCCTCACACAGTCATTTGATCATGTTTGTGACCCTTCTCTGTACCTTCTCCAGCCTTTCCACATCTTTCTTTGTATAGCAGGAGCCAAAACTGCACACAGCATTCCTGGTGCAGTCTGACAGGCACTGAGAGTGTATCTGCTGTCTCAATGTCTGTTCCAACTCAAACCACCCTTTATTTCTGTGATTGCACCAATCAAGGTGAGAACACATACACTCCAGCTTATAAAGCCTCTGTCAAAAAAGAAAGGAGATTTCTGGATCATTTCAGGAAGATGTTTTTTTTCCTGCCATGCCTGTCTGGGCAGCCAATAAGATAGCATCATGAAAGGTCCCAAAATTGAAGAGTGGGTTGAATAATTTAAAGCTGGATATTCTTGTTACTGGAATATGATCAGGAGGTGCTTCCTTCCTCCTACCACCTTTCATTTGTCTGCCTTTGTTGTTAAAGGGCTTTTTTTTTCCTGCTATCATTTAAACATCAAGACAGTTTGAGAAGGAAATGAATTCTGGAGTAAAAAGCTTTGTGCATTGGTGTCAGGTGATAAGGAACAATTTTTTTCACAAGTTCATGTAGTTATTGGGGAAGGATGCTGAGGCTTTTTTTGTCTGTAAGGTGTGGATTTTAACAGGTAAGAAACAGTTCTCATAATAATCCTTAGTTCTCTGTCTAAGGAAGTCTGAAATACTTCTCAATACTTCATCTTTGCTTATTTGCCAGCTGAAACTATGTCATGGGAGAGGAGAATGGTAGTAAAGGAAAGGGTGCTGTGTTTGAAAGCCATGTCCTTTGAGGAGAATGGACTGGTGTAGAGCAAATGGAAAGGTCTATCTTCATGCTTGTTTCTGAGTATGAGATGAGAAAGTCAGTTTTAGCAGCAAGGAAAAGCAGTTTTCCAAAGAGTTGTCTGACAGACAGGAAGAGAGTCAGTAGTGATGGGCTTGGCAGAGGCATAAGTGGTAGTTAGACCTCTGACTCCTGCAGAGAAGTAGCAGGAGAGGGAGCACTCTTCTGCCATTGGTGCCTTTTAAACCACTGCTCTTGGTGAAGGTTTGCTAGTTCTCTTCTAGTCACTCCCTGAAGAAGCTGTTTAAAAGAGTATTACTTGCCAGTGTGTGAAAGGAAAATGTCAGTGCAGGCAAATTTGGATGTCTTTCATCATATTCTCAGTGGGCCTACACTGGTTTATAGCAAATGAGGTCCTAACTTTTTTAAAGAGAGGTATTATTTTCTATTTACAATATGGATTTCTGTGACAATTGATAGTTGTCAGTTCATCCCTGTAGGCATGAAAAATATGATCTTAACTTTATTAATTATTAGAAAAATATGTCAGTCCAAAATGCAGTGGAAATAAAGCAAACCTACTGATGTCCACCTGCTATCCATTTTTGTCTTCAAATGGTGAAGAAACCACACAGGTGTTTGTGGTAAACACCTGTCTGATTTCAATATAACAAAATCTGTTTTGGAATACCAGCAAGGCAGTAACATGGCATAAATGGCAGGCCTTATTATATTGTCTGCATTCCAAAAGAGTTGCTGTCACCTCTTCCACCCACCCTCTGCATGTGGAGTATCTTTTCAAAGCAATCTGAGAGTTTTTGCCTATGCATTTAAACTGAAGGTCTGATTCAGTAGTTTTGTTGTTCGAAGTAGTAGTACTAAAGGAAGCATTTTTAATTGGGAGCATTTGGAGGAATATTACCATCTTTGTTAAATGTACTCATCCATACAACAAGAGTGACAGCTTTTTTCAGTGACTCAGATCATCATTAATCCAGAAGGTTTCGAGCTATTAGCAGAGATAGCGCAGCTCAGAGAGGTTACTCTCCCATCTCCTAGATGTATCAGAAAGATAGTGGAGCTGGGGAAATGAGGCAAGACAGAAGATGGGTCTTCTGTCAGAAGAACGGACTTGGACAGATGAAGAATATCTGTTGCTTTGTGTTACAGCAATATATATGTTATTTAGAAGCTGGAGGTATCAGGAGTGTCATAATGGCAGTATGAAGAAGCAGTATGACTGAAGGCCAGAACATACCTTGCATGCTCTAAAATAAAGAAAACAGAAAAGTCCAAACCATGTGGTTTAATAAATTGAGTTTCCAGTTTGGTGATGCTGGAATTTATTGATGGCTGTAAGTAATGTGTTCCAGAAACTCTGGTGAATGAGTAGAGAAGAGGGAGGACATTACTGTCATATTCCTTTCATGAGAGTGAAGAGAGATGATGGAGGATTTTTGGCAACTACAAGCTCTGTTGGGAGTGAATTGTAGAATTAGTGGAAAAAATTCCACCTTAAATCTGAACTACACCTTAATGAAATGTGACCAGGTTTTGGAAGGAAATGATGGAACACTGAAAATTGTTTGTATTGTTTTGTTTTTTTCCCCTGGATGTTCACACTGATTCAGCACTGACTATATTTATAATATTTTTTTCTTTCAAAAATCCACTGCTTTGATATTAAAGAGGAACAGCTTTTACACTAAGCCAGAAATCTGGAGGATATTTTAAGATCCACCTACATCCTGAGATAGTCTTTACTACTCTAAGTTAGATTCCCTAAACATGCCAAATATAAGAATGAGTAGAACATATGGATTGGCCAAAGGTATCTGAAGTAGGAGCCTTTTTTTCTGCCTGCTACAGCTCAGCCTGAAGTGTGACAGGCACTTTTGGTGACACATTTGTGCAGGAAGGATAGGCTAGAAGCTTTCTCTCTGGTAAGAGCTCACTGACTTCATGACATGGTTACATAAAAAGCCATAGGGAAGCCGTGAGTTGTTAATGTTTTCAAGGTAGGGCTGAGGCCTTGCTTTTGGGTTTCTCATACCTATATAGATCTGGTGCAGGCGAGCTTTGGCAGATACACAAAAAGCCAGTGAGTTCCTTTGTTCTTTGCCATAAATATGGTCATCAATGAGCGCTTTTAAAGTCCTTGTTTAAAAAAAGTGATGTTTAAGCTTGAGCCCAGGTTCTAGGTTATTAGCTAGTGTTGGGACCTTATAGATTGCACATCCACATCTTTAGCCAAAATGAATTTTAAATGAGTTGAAAAGTACTGACGAACCCTGCAACGTGGAGAGGAGTTTAGCAGCAGAAACGATAGTGAATAGTTTCACCCGTTACTCTGATTCCTAATTTTCAGTTTGCTGCAGGGTCTGCCTTGGGCTGGAGTACCCCCAGGATCAGCTGAGTGCAGAAAATGCCTCAAACACACAGCCTTTCATTATTATCTCTCAAATGGGAGCTGCTGACACTCTGACCCTTGTTCCATTTCAGGACTAATTCAAACACATATGGAAGTGGGCTCAAACTTTATCCCTTTCCATTGAGTTTGCTACTTCTATTGACTTCACACCGAGGTAGAGGCACCTTTGCACAGTTGAATGAAGCTGTTCCCTGTTGTGTGGATTCTCAGTGCTCTGTTTCCAAAGAGACTGTAACCAGGAACATACAGGAAGAGCTGAAGGTTGTCCAGGAAGGCTGGCTCTCCCCAGCTTCTGGCTCTGAGAAAGCTTTGGAGGAGCAGGGTAAGGAATAGGAATTTTAGCTGATTGAATGATCGACTGAATGTTTGTCTTGGCAGGATGTGTCAAGAATCCTCTGAGCTGTAAGCACTTCTCATTTATGCACAATACACCTCCTGGGTTTGGAGGAGAAAGGAACATACTATTTTAATAGAGATTAAAGGATAATAAACAGTGCACAGGTTGCTCAGCTAAAATTATCATTAACAAGTTTGGCAACATCCTTAGGCAGAGTTGATTTGATAATGAAAAGCCATCATCCTATCTGAATAGACAGCTATTGGACATAGACTGCCAAGAGATTGTCTGCTGACCTCTTTGAAAATATGAATGCTTAGCTGCAAATGTTTTAAATTCATTCTTTTTGAACTGCCCAGCCTATGATAATCTGTCAAGAATAGCTTCAATGAGTGTGTGCTGGAAGATGTTCCTTGAGGGGAGAGATTTTTGCACTGGCACACATATTTTACATCACTGCACTTCCCTGTGTGTATTCATATCTCTTTGGACTCATTTCCATAGTGTTTGTTTCTTTCATTCAAATAATCTGCCTTTGATTAAGTAGGCCTTCAATTCTTTTTAAAAATCCTGTGGCATGTTAAAGGTTCATCTTTTTGACAGTGTTACAATTTCTGTCTTAGTGTACCCAAATATGTGCAAGGTTATGAACAGAAGATATTTTCTAGCTGCTGTTTAGGTTCTAAACCTACACAGGTGGTGCAGAATCACATTTTTGTGACCCTTTTAAGTTATGAAAGTCACCTGGACACAAAGGTCCATCAGAAGGCAGTAGATTTCATGCATAGGTGGACATGACTGTCTTTTTAAAATAAGAATTGACTTTTCAGATTGTACATATGATACATCATTTTTTCACCAGCATATGAAGGAGGCCACACAGAAACCTGTTGAACAATTTTGACTTAGAGTTTTTTGGATTTAGTGTGAAGGTGTACTGCTATGTGAGGGCGACAGCTACTCTGAATCTAAAGTATATATGAAAGAAATAGTATGAGAAAACCAACTAAAGTTAAATGGGCAAGTTGGAGGCCCTCAGGCAATGAGAATTTGATTTTCATACTGCTTTCTTACTAATACTGTATGAGTCTAAGTGTTTCTTCTTAGAAGATAAACCCCCTTGATTCCCTGAGAGAAAAAGCTAGTTAATACCATCTGTGAAAGCCATTAAGTGTTTGTTAGGCCTAAATATCACAAAAGCCTTTTAACTAGTCACATGGGCAGGAAGGATAAGATGGCTAATGTTCAGATATATTCATATAGATTGTCCTCTTTGCCTGTCTGCATTTTGTGGAAAATCTGACTCATTCGTATTGAGGAGTGTGGGAAAGATAAAAACTGTAAATGTATACCCAAGCTCCTGAACTGCATTTCAGATAATGTAGGGGAATGTAATGTCATGACAAAAACTTTAAATAAGCAAATTAAATGAGCAAAAGCTTCAACTTTAGAGCTGAGTGTCCCTTATTCAGGCATCAAATCCGTGTCTTTGAGATTGCTTTAAGCTAATGTAGACTGGTTTTTCAAAGGTCATTGAGGCTTGCCCTTTACTGGTTCCTTTACTAAATCACTGCAAGGGATTATATCTATTTTACACTTGCTGATAGGCACTGAAATGTGACATTTTAGCCAAAATGAATGAAAAATCATTTAAAAGGATATTTTACTAAATACTGACAGTGTCCGGCTCTACGTATGACTAGCTTGGAGTCATGGCTAGCTACACCATGTGACAATGTCCTCCTGTCCCACAGCTCCCTGTCCAGACTGGGGATTGTCCCAAGCCCTCTGCAGACCCATTTTGACTTGCAGGTCTGAGGTCTTTCCAAGCAGGGTGTGTGGGCAGAGTGAGGACACCTGCCCTGGCTGGGGAGCCACAAAGTGCTTTCCTGTCCCTTTTAAGACTTGATCTCTACATAGGTCCCTCAGAATGTTTGGCAAATATTTATGGATTAATCTCAGAAAACTTTAAAACATTCACTACTGATTCAGATTTGGCTTTTGATGACTAAATTTGCAAAGGTATTTAGCTGTGCAATTTTATTAAAACCAATGAGAACCAGGTCTTGACTTGTGAAATTATGCAGGCATTTACTATGGGTTAATAACTCTAATAACATTTCGCTGCAGTGTTGCTTCTGTGGATTTTTTCCTGTTTTGTTTTCTGAAGAGCATATTTGTTTTTTAAAAACATAATGTAACCATCAATTACCGTAATAGCCACTAGAGGTCTACTGATATCAAAATTCCACCAACATCAATTATTTCTGCAAGTATTAAAAATCTTTCACCCAAAAGATTCTTCTTATTAAACTATGTTTGCTTTGTAATGTGTATCATTTAAATTATCTGAATTTTTAACTCCTTAGAGTTGTTTTTAATTAAGTCATATTTAACTGAAGTAGGGAAGAGTTGCAATGTAAAACTCACAACTGAAAAGTGCCTTAAAAGATTGCCAACTATATTCACATAAGTAAGTATATTAAAATGTAATTCACTGGATAGAACATATTTCTTAGTGGTTAACCTTGAAGCAAACAATGTTTTAATGAAATTGTTGTACAATTAATAGCTTCTTATGGCGTTATTGAATTCTATATGCCTTTGAGGATTAATTTTATTTCTCAGAAAATAAAACAATCTTCAAACCTTCTTTTAAATTACCTTAGTATGATGCCTTGTAAATTTCTAACAGCAAGTGGGAATTAGATTACTGCATTTCCTTTAGGCCTAGTTATTCATCACAAGAACAGGAATGTACTCACTGGGATAAAAGGGGTAACAAGTAACATTAATGACTTTTTTCCAGTGACTTCCCTATCAGGTGACAAATGCTTCTTCTCGGTCGAAACAAACACAAAAAACAAAACCGAACAAAATGGGTAAATTGCAGTTCCCTGTGATTCATGAGCTCCTTACCTAGAGTTTGTAGGGATTCAAGCTGTGGCATGAGAAGATCCCTTTGAGACCTAGCTAATGGTTAGAGTCGAACATGGCTGGCTGTTCCTACTCAGCAAAATGTTTTTACGTCCTTTTTGTCGTGGCCTAACAAGTCACAGAACAGGAGCCTGTGAGTCTCATAAGAAGTGTCAGACTCCTCAGATCTCATCTGATGGTGCTTTCTGATTGGTGCCTGCCAAGTGGAGATACTTTGGTTTTTTCTTTTTTTTGAAAGAAGGTGGTATCACAGGCAGTGTCACTGAAAGCAGCTGCAAAGGATACAAACAAGGCCTGATTCAGAACATTTGTAAAACTTTCCTGATGTGTACTTAACTGTATTAGGAGCTTTGTTGAACTGGGATAAATCTTAGTGGAAATATTAATTGACTATTTTGTGAGTAGTGAAATATTGTTTGTGTTCTGACTGTATTGGGACTTCTGTGCTTCCCCAGTTCTTAGCCTAGCGCTAGCTCTTACCTTGTGCATAGTTTTCCTCACTCACTGAAGGATGAAGGCTGTGACAGTGTAGTGACTTCAGTTAGTTCTGTGTATGAAGTCAGTAGCTTATGGTTATAAGCCATAAGCCATAAGGCTTTTCTTATAAAGAAAAGGAAAATCTACAAAGTCTGTCTCTTTTTTCAGACTATTTATTATTATGGGAAAAAATCTGGTGGCCACATCTGTCAACCTTAACATTTATGAAGGTGTCCAGACCTGCCTCTTACTGGTCAGAATGCTTGGTATGAGTACACCTCTTTAATAGGAGAGGAAATTGTTAGTGTGATGGCAGAACAACTCAGTGTAAATGATTTACTAAGGGTTTCCATAAACCTGTGTGTAAATGTCCACTGTGTACATAAGTCATGCCCAAGATAGTTCTCGCTTATTGCCCTTTGTGGAAATATTTAATTTCTCTCCATCTTCAATTTAAAGAGGAAATGCCACATGAAGAGGGCAACACTTTCCTTAAGAAAGACCAGTGAAATTAGTCCTTTTAAGAATATCCTTGCTTTCTTCATTGGACAGTTGGAGAATAGGTCAAGTCCTTTGTGTGAAAGGCAAAAGAGCAGATTCATTCAAGACAGTGCTGGGAGGTGTCTCTCTGCATGAGTCTGGAACCAGCATCCCAACAGGGATTCCCCAGAGGGAGCAGGTGGCAGAGTTGCTCTGCCCTTTCTGGGGTTTGAGGGGAAGGTAGTGTGAAGTTGCTGTCAGGGCTCCAAAGAAGTCTTTTCAGTGAAGCTGGTTAGAGCAAAACAGATATAGCCAGAATAGCTGGGAAAGGTGAGGACAAAGGGTGCATTCTCCAGCCATTTGTCTATCCTGTTCATTAGCATCCATTCACCACCTCATAGCTCCTGAATGAAAAATTATTTTATCTGTTTTCATCTAGTGTTGAGAGACCTGGTTGAAAAAATCTACAGATAATTATAATTGTTGTTACTGTTGCTAGTGTTATGTGTGTTATCATCATCGTCTCTCTCCTAATAGTCCCCAGAAACTGTTCTGGTGCTAGGTGCACATGCAGACTTTGTGATGACTGTAGCTTCTGTACAACCCCAAGTTGCTCCTAAAGTGCTGGGTAACAGGCAAAATACTGTGACGGTCTGGCTTTCCTCCTGAACATCCCATACTCGAGAGGAATGAATGCGTAAAAATGATTAGTGTGAGGGACAGAAAAGATACAAGATACATCATGAGCATGGGCTATTATGTTTTTCATATTTAAGTAAAAGCAGATGTAAGCTATGTGAGGCTAATGGGGCATTACTTACAGAGTCTCAATGTGGCAAAACTAATGGGAACATTTTTCTTCTTAGCTCTAAAATACAGTGTTTAAATGGAATTATATGGCAGAAAAGGTGGAGCCAGCATGGCATTTTCTCCAGATGTTTGAATTCCTAGTTATTCTTTCACCAGAGCTGGTGATTCATCTCTTCAAAGCTTTATTCCCTGTGTCTATGTCAGCAGTATTGTGAACACCTTCACAGTTTTGTTTTCTGCAAGTAATGGGTTTGGGGGGAAAAAAGAATATTTGGACTAGGAAAATGCACCTTATTATCCTTTTTCCCCTGGGTAGAATGGGGCAAATTTCCATCCTCTGGCTTCCTTTCTCTGCAAGAAGAGGATGAGGAGTCAAATGGCAGTTCATTAGCACTCACTATGCTCACTACTGTCTCAGGCTGGAACCTCTGCCAGAAACAAAGGCATTAGAAGTAAATGAGAGGAATACTGTTCACTGCAAGAAACCCAACCCTTTCTCAAGCTAGCAGATAGAATTTGTTGGAAAAGATCATTGAGTCCAACACTAACCCAGCACTGCCAAGTCCACTACTAAATCATGTCCCTAAGTACCACATCTACATTTCTTTTAAATACCTCCATGGCTGCTGACTCAACTATTTCCCCAGGCAGCCTGTTCCAATGCTTGACAACTTTTTCTGTGAAGAAATTATTCCTCGTAACCAACCTATAACTCCCCTGCCACAACCTGAGGCCATTTCATCTTGTCCTGCCACTTGTTACTTGGAAGAAAAGACTGACCCCCACCTCGCTACACCCTCCTTTCAGGCAGTTGTAGAGAGTGATAAGGTCCCCCCGAGCCTCCTTTTCTCCAGGCTAAACAACCCCAGCTCCCTCAGCTGCTCCTCATAGGATTTGTGCTCCAGACCCTTCACCAGCTCTGTTGCCCTTCTCTGGACACTCTCCAGCACCTCAATGTCCTTCTGGGAGTGAGAGGCCCAAAACTGAACATAGCACTCAAGGTGTGGCCCCAGCAGTGCCGAGTACAGAGGCACGATCACTTCCCTGGTCCTGCTGGCCATGTTAGAGACCAGGATGCCACTGGCCTTCTTGNNTCTTGCAGTGAGGGGCCCAGAACTGGACACAGGATATGAGGTGCAGCCTCAGCGGTGCTGAGTACAGGGGGTGACCACTGCCCTGGTCCTTCTGGCCAGGATGCCATTGGCCTTTTTGGCCACCTGGGCACACGCTAGCTCGTGTTCAGCTGGCTGTTGACCAACACCTCAGGTCCTTTTCTGATAGGTAGCTTTCCAGCCACTCTTCCCCCAGCCTGTGGCACTACCTAGAGTTGCTGTGACCAAAGTGCAAGACCCAGCACCTGGCCTTGTTGACCCTCGTATCGTTGGCCTCGGCCCATTGATCCAGCCTGTCCAGATCCCTCTGCAGAGCCTTCCTGCCCTCCAGCAGATCAACACTCCCACACAACTTGGTGTCATCTGTGAACATACTGACAGGGCACTTGATCCCCTTGTCCAGGTCATTGATAAAGATATTAAACAGGACTGGCCCTTGGGAACATCACTGGAGACTGGTTGCCCCATGGATGTATCTCCCTTACCACCACTCTCTGGGCTCTCTGGCCATGCAGCCAGTTTTTTACCCTGGGAGCTGTGTGCCCATCCAAGCCATGAACAGACAGATTTTCTGCAAGAATGCAGTGGGAGCCAGTGTTGAAAGGTTTACTGAAGTCCAGGTAAACAACATCCACAGCCTTTTCCTCATCCAGTAAGTGAGTCACATTACGATAGAAGGAGATTTTGTCAGTCAAATAGCACCTGCCTTTCCTTAATCCATGCTGACTGGGCCTGATCCCTTGGTTGTTCTGTATGTTCTGTGTGCCGGCACCCAAGATTATCTCCTCCATGACCTTCCCTGGCTCTGAGGTCAGACTGACAGGTTGGTAGTTCCCCAGATCCTCTTTCTG
>QWTY01033679.1:0-14326 GCA_008033365.1 Pseudorectes ferrugineus
CTCCCTCTCCCTCTCCCTCTCCCTCTCCCTCTCCCTCTCCCTCTCCCTCTCCCTCTCCCTCTCCTTCTCCCTCTCCTTCTTCCGGTGGGTTTGAATATTTTTTTCCTTTCTTTTATTCTTTTAACTAAGTGAATGAAATCATTTTTCTGATATGTTGCACGGTGACTTCATAGAAGATTGTTAAAGGAGGGCTGGACGTATGCATTTATCCATGATTTTTGTACACCGCAACATACAGTTATAGGAGAAAAGAAAAAAAATCGGCAAATGCCTGTTCTTTTATAAGGAGGTTTTTGAAAGCTCTGGACTGTGCCACGCGAATTTTGGAAACGAATTTGAGGCACTTGAGTAAGTTTTTCAAAAAGAACATGAAGGAAAACCAGCCTCGCCTCTACGCAGAGCACCGAGGAGAGATCTCATCTCGTTTGCCTACTGTCAGCTGGGAGCTCTCTCCGTCGAACTTTTTTTCTTTATTTTTTCTTGAGGCCTGAGGGGGGCTTTGGTATCTGCTCGTAACTCCAGGCACCTCTTGCCTCCTCTGATAAATAAGACAGCTTTCTGCCGGGAAGCGCCGGAGGTGACACCATGCTGTCTCTCAAACCAGGCACTCGTGTCTCACTGCCCCACCTCGCCCGAGCACGGGGCAGCGTCAGGGAAATCCTGTCCCTTTCCCACGGGGTCAGGGGCGGGGGGCGGTGCCACAGCTCAGCCCTGGGAGGGGGAGCCTGGCAGATCCCTCCGCGAGCTCCACATCCAATGGACACTGTTATCACACCCCATCACACCATATCGCATGTCCCATCCTGCCGTGTCAGCAAACAGGAGCATTTCAGTAAAGTTCACACCTGCATTTATGCACACATGTTGATATGTGGTTACATATATGTCGTATATTTGTGTATGATTTTATATTTTTAATATGTGAAATGTATATTTAATTAGTGCTCAGTTTGTGTTTCTTGCTTGTAGATCTGCAAGCGCATGAAACACACGAAGGAAAATTACGGGACTAGCTCACTATTCTTTAAAAAGGTAACTAAAACAATCTAACATATATTCGACTGTAATAATTTAACATGAATTATTCGTACACGTGCATGTACGCACACGCGGGGAGGAGCCGCGCCGCCCAGGGAAGCACCTGGGACAGGGGGTGGGAAGGGGGATGTGTTTGATCCCAAGGCTGCTGCTCTCTGAGCTGTGCGGAGGGTGCGACATTCGGCTTTAAACACGAGCATCCCCTCGGGCGGCTCGGTTCCTTCCCATCCCGCCTGTGCCGCTGGGATTGCGGGCGCCAGCATACTACCCTCCCCGCTCCCGGGAAGGGGAGGAGGAAAGCGAATGTGCCCTGCGGGACGGGGGCTGGGGGGCAAACGGGGCGTACGGGAGCCTGCATCTCGCTGGTGCCGCCTGCCACCTGCCCCGCGCACGGCGGCGAGCTGGCAGCTGCGGGCAGCGAGCGGTGACAGCCCCCCGCCGGTCACAGCTGCGGGTAAGGCCCGCCCTGGCCACCCGGCTGCGGTGTCCGCCGCTGTCCTGCTCGGGTCCCAATGCTCTCAACCTCGTCTGGCATCTGCAAAGAGCATCCTTTCCCCGAAGGTGCTCCTAGCTCTCGGCTTGGGAGTCCATGTGCTATTTGAGTAAATGGTACCACCGAGATGGAACGCGCTCGTCGTCGGGGAGGGTACGGTTTGCACCTATCCCAGGGCTCCGGCCAGCAGCGGGCCGGGAGGAGACACCCTCGGTAGCTACACCTGAGCAGCGAGGGCGTCTGCAAGGCTTGTGTAGCACACCCCACTGCAGGTGCCTCAGTTTTGACAGGACTTAGAGTGCTGCCGAGGCCTGAGGAGCGTGAGGGAGGAGGTGGCCCTATCCGTACGGACATCCGTCCTGCTGAGACGGGCGAGAGCGTGGAGTGTCCGGATCCCCACGCGCAGGGGGTTGGGTGGACGCGGGGAGGCGCCGGGAGCTGGAGACCAGCGGGCGATGGGGAGGCTCGTTGAGGTGTTCCTGCCGCCGGGGAGGGTGCCGGCCGCCCGATCTCCTTAGGGAAAGCAAGGAGAGGCGGGAGAGCTGCCACTTTGCGAGCACAACCCTTGAGATGTAACCCGGGTGAGGCCCCTCTGGGCCGGCCCCAGGAACTGCGGGGAGAGGCTGCAGCCGGCCAGGACCTGCCTGGGGGAGCTGTGTGTGTCCTGGACAAGGACAGGGCAGCCGGGGAAATCGCGTCCCCCGCCTGGGAATCAGCGTTTCATTCCCTCGGGAGCTGTCCCGGCACCGCACCCGCAGTTTCTCCCCGTGCGGCACACCCCACAGCCAGCCCGGAGGGCATTTTCCAACGGCGAGGGGAAAAGCCAAATCAGGGCTGTGGAGTGTTCCGCCAAGTGCATATTAGCGATGGATTTCCCTTTCCCGCCACAAGATTTTCACGGGGTTTGAACGGAGAGCAAACGCGGAGCTGAGGGATGATGCTAAGCTTACAAGGCTGAGAGCGTTCGCCGGGGGCTGGGGACGATATACCTAAAGGTACATCCCGCACACTTGGTGCCCACCGACCTGGTGTCTCGACATTCCCCGGAATTACTGCAAATTAAAGGCTGATTATGAGCTGAAGGGTGCAAGAAGAGGTGCATTCCTGTGCCTGGAGGGCTGGAGGGGAGCACGGCAGCGCTGGACTCCAGAGATGCTCTCACTTTACACTGGGGACAAGTCCTTTGTTTTCTGAAGACAGACACGCCGGACAAATCCCTTCAGGCTCTGAATGACAGCCTACATGTCCCACTGCTTGGAAGGCTGGGCACAGCTGGCCTGACCGCCGAACACTGCAGAATTAGGTTTTCTGGGTGAATTATGTGTTTCTCGGAGACAAGGGCTCTTGCTGCGAGCCGGGGAGAGCCCAGTCGAGCGGTTTTCCTGGGGACAGTGTTTGCAGATTTGGAAAGGAGTGGAAAGAAATGTCACCCGGCATTTTCCAGCCATTACTTCAGTGGGAAAATAGGACGGGAAATGCTCCCCCGATCGGCTCTTTCCTGCGGCGCGCTTTCGGTTATCGCACCGTCCCTGTGAGCTCAGGGAAAAAGAGGCCCTCTCCCTGCCCTTGGCCTTGCGGGATGACTGGAGGCGCTGGGGCGAGGTCAGCTACCGCCGGAGCGGAGCTGCTGCTGCCCTCTGCCCACCCCGGGGGCACCGGCTGCCGGCTGGGGCGGGCCGGGGCGGTACGGCTGCCGGACACCGTGACGGACGGCGGCTGAAAGGTGCGAGGCTCAACCACACTCGAAAAATAGCCCCCATCAAAAAAAAAAAAAAAAAAAAAAAAAAAAAAGAAATTTAGTCCGTCAGCTACAGGCAAGATCCATTCTGGTTTCGATACACACTCCGCCCCCCTCCTCAGCCCCGTGTGGCTTCCCTGCCGCCCGGAGGTGCTGGTTGCAGAGCCCAGGCCGCATAGCTGACCCTCAGCCAGCTCTCCACGCCGAGAGACTGGCATCTGAAATATTACCCAGGGAGCTGGAGCGGCTCCGGCAGTATCGCCCCGCTCTTCCCCAAAAGGTATCCAGGGAATCCTTCCCCTCCCTTGCCCGCCGAAGCCCCTTCAAAGAAAGTCAGCCCGATGTGTTAGCCTAAGTACGAAGCATCCCAGGAATTTCCACCGGGGAAACGAGCCCTTTCCGCGGGCTGGCGGCGCTTCCCGCGCTGCGGCCCGTCCTGCCCGGGGGCTGGGGACCGCCAGGCGCAGCCCCTGGCGGGGCGTACCTTTAGGCATGGAAGCGTTTAGCGGTTTCGGCGGTATTAACTCCTAACAGGGTGTGAAAAGTATTGGGGATTGAAAAAGCTGTGGGAAAGTGGATTCTTTCCAAGTCAGGCGGGCTGGAGCTTTCCTCTGCTCTGCTGGCGGACACCTTGCGCTGCTCCTGCCGCAGGGGCCCCCGAGGAGCAGCCCCTTCCCGGCGGCTGGGAGCCAGACAGCCCGGCAGGTGCGATGCCCCTCGCGGCTTGACAGAGAGCTTTTATAGGGGGAAAACACGGCATCGCGTTTTGCCACCAGCCTGCTCAGCCCTGTCACCCTGCCAGCGCCACGTCGCTGGGCGCGGGAGATGCCGCTCGGTGGTGGCTCTTCAGAAGGGGCCCTGGCATCGCCAGGCAAGGTCTTCCCGTCTTCTTTTGCTCCGGGAGGGGAGGCTGGGCCCTGCTCTGCCTCCAGCCGCCGCGGCCCCACACCCCTGTCTTCTTTCATCGCAGCCCCGCCGCCGCAAGCGGCTCAGCGGCGTAAGCACCGCCGGGCTCGCAGAGGCACCCGGACAAAAGGATTCTTCTCTCAAAAATTTTTTGTCGGGTTTTTTTTCCCCTTTTTAAATTTTTCACGAGTACATCCGGGTTTTTTTTACGTGTGAACGGTCCGAAAAATGACCACTGTACAAATATTTCAAACCTGATCAAACTGAATCGGCCGTGAACAATTGTTCTAATTAAAGCGGATATTCACACCGCTGGCCCGGCCTCCCCGAAGGAGCATTACGATGTGTAACCTGTGTCCACATTCACACTCTACCTTCTCGCGGGGGGGACGTAGGGGGGAAAACACCGAGGTTTGAAAAAAAAAATCTTAAACCTCGGGCCAAAAAGACAAGAATAATGATGATGATAATGGTATTGGTGATGATGATGATGACGATGATGATAATAATAATAATAATAATAATAATAATAATGGTTGGTTTCTCCTCGCCGTAGAAGACAGCGGATGGCCAAGAGTTAGCTTCTGATGAACTGTTCTCGCCCTGACCACGGCTGCCCCGGGGAGAGCGGGCAGCTGCAGGCTCCGGTGCTGCCGGCCTGCCCCTGTCGCCGCCCGGCCTCCCCGCTCGCCCAGCGCCGCCCCTTGGGCCGGGGGGCGGCGGGGCCCGGTGGTAGTACCCGGGTGCGGGGCGGTGAAACCCCCGCCAGGAAGGAGCCTCCAAGGGCTCCCCGGTAAGGAGCGGTGCGGGGAGAGCCACTGGTGGGGGAACCGAGCGCCGCATCGCTTACCTGGCTTAGGCAAAAGACACAAAAAGAAAAACCCTTCTCTGGGAAAAATAAATACAAATCCTCCTCAAGTACTCCCGGAGTCGCGTCCCGAGTGATGCACTTGGCCAGCGGAGGGGAAAGGCACCCGGCTGTTCCGCCAAACAGGGCGGGAGCGGCCGCAGCGTCTGGCTCGCTCAGCGGTTCCGAGGAACCCCGAGATAAAATGACAGGCTCCTTCTGTGGAGAAATCAATTTCTAAGCATCAGAGAGAGGTTTAAAACAAATAAATTTTTTAAAAAAGCCCCCCTCCGACCTGTGATTGAGGGACAGTTAAAAATAATTGCCCGTGTTAAGAGACAGGAGACCAGGTTACAGGGAAAACTACCTTCTTTCAAAGCCCGCTAATGGCCATACGATTCATTAGGTTACTTAATCCTAATAACCTTGCTAGCATCAGTCCCGGTGACCCAGCCCATTAAGCACCACCAGCGAAACCCTATAAAACAGGCAAGGGGGATGTCCAACATCTGAGCACATTTATTAGCATTATGTTCCTGAGATAACATGCCCCCGGCTCCCCTGCATACTGCTGCGGGCAGGTTGGGGAAAGAGGGAGCTCTGTTTTCGGAAGGGCTGAGCACAGGACCAGGACTCCGTCAGACGGATGGCTGGTCCCACCGTCACTGTCACACACGGTCTCCCGTTCTCTCTGCTTTCCTCCCCCAGCCCCCGTCTCTCCAGACAAACAATAGCTACATTTGTGGCGAGCATTTTTTGCTTCTGATTAAACCCAGGCCAACCAATGGCTGCCAGAACGAAACAAAACGCAGAGAGTAACATTTCTATCATAAACGGGAGTTAACAGCTTAAAAAAAAAAAAAAAGAAAAGGGGGTGGGGGTGTGAGACAAAAATACTCCCTTGCACCGAAACGTGCTAGTGAGTCATTGCGGTATCACCCTCCTTGAAGGAGTCGGCTGAGGGGGAGAGGGGGAAAAGAGAAATGAAGGAAGCAGCAAGGCCGGTTCCTCCCGTGCCTTCCAGAGCTGCAGACAAACCGGACGCCTCCCCGGCATCTCCCTGCCAGGGTGAGGTCTCTGTAATTTACGACACGCGAGTTGTTACAGCATTTGCCGCTGCTCAGAGTGGAGCTGGTCAGGGCGCAGGCACATGCGAGCGATTAGAAGAGCGAAGGGCTCTCGCAAGCCGGGGAGAAACCTCTCCCAGCGCGGCTGTCACGTCCTTCCTCCGGCCCTCTCCGGGCAGGCAGATCCACTCCGCTCCCGGCTGGGGAGGGCTCCCCGCGGCCGGAGCGAAACCCCTCCCAGGATCTGCAGAGGAGCAAACCGTCTTCAGACTTTGATTCTCTACAATCCCCCTACCAACATCTCTTTATTTTTCCTCTCCATTTCTAAAGAAGAGTGCTCCCAGAGGCAGCGGGATGGCGTTGTTCGCACGCTGGCCCCGCATTAAGAGATGCCGGCCCGGGGTAACAAGGGCTCCCGGCGGAATCCTGTCCCAGGCTGCCGCCGCTGCCCACCCAGGCAGCAGAAATTGGGCGGGTGGCAGGAGCCGCCGGGATAACGCCAGGTTGAGTTGAAGGTGATCAGGCAGCGTTCAGCCTCCACAGAGAGCTGACGCGATCCCTCGCTATTTTCGCAATAGTTTTAACGCGCTGGCGGAGATGAAAGAAAGAAAAGCGGCGGGGAGGAAACCGCATCGCCCCTGCCGAGCTGCCCATTCCCGGTGCTGAGGGCTCTGCGGAGTGTTTGCCGGTGATTAACCCTGAGGGCTGATCCTGCAAGCCCTCCTCCCCGGGAGCAGTGTCCGCCGCGTTCGCCGGGCTGCCGGGGGCACCGACTGCTGCGCCGCGGTGGGGCTGGGGGCGAGGTGCTCCCTGCGCCCCGTCCCACACCTCCGCAACTGACAGCGATCCTGTTGTTAAACGCTTTTGTCTTTTTTTTGTTTGTTTGTTTTTCCTCGAGGGCTATTTTAACTCATAAAATGTTGCTCTGGCTTAGAACTTGTCATAACAGGAGCCTGCTTTATTTATTGGGTTATTTATTTCTTTTACCAGCAACAATATCCCGAACACAGTCCGGTTGAAAGAAGGAGTTTCCAAAAACAAGGGGGGAAAAAAAGGGCGGGGGAAGATGGGGGGGCGGGGGGGAACGGTAAGAGAGAGAGAAGAAAAGAGAGGGAAGAGAGGGAGAGGGTGGGAGAGCAAGACAGGGAGAAAGCGAGAGATAAAGAGGGAAATCTAGAAGAAAGCAAGAAGGACGGGAGAAGCAAGAAATGGAAAGAAAACAAGAAACCAAGAGAAAACAAGAACGCAAGCAAGAAAGAATGACAGAAAGAAAGAAACCCACACATGCTAGCTTTTCAAAATTAAAACAAGAAGCCCCGAAGTATTCATTTTGGTATTAATATTATTTAACATTAAAAACTCCGGGAACTTCAAACAAACTTCTTGCAGGGAAAAGAAAGAGAAAAGAACTATTCTCTGGAAACCATTTGTTCACAGCTCGAACTGTGCCGTTTTGGCTTAGAAACAAAACTCGAGACGCCCAACCCTGTCCCTCCTCCCCCCAGCATACATCTTTTCAGCACACATTTTAAAATAAATATCCTTACGAGTCTTTCCAGAATGCCTCCTTGTTATGAATTGATAGGATACGACATACCCCAGCTGTGTGCCTGGAAGTTGGGATTTATCCCTTTAAATGCCAGGACAACATCTGCGGGGAAAATAATTAGGGCGGCTTCGCCCCCTCCACTGGGTGCTGCCGGTGGGGGGTGGGGGGGCCGCGCTGCCCCCTGCGCGGGAGGTGAGCGGGGGCTCCGCCGGGACCCCGCACGCCGCTGCACCCCCGGATGCCGCGGCAGCCCCGCGGAGCAGCAGGCGGCCACTCGGTGGTCTGGGTGCAAATAACCCCGGGAAGGAGCACCCAAGAAGGCGGAGGAGAAAATGGTACTTTTTCTGACTCTCCCTGCAAGCTCTTTTAATTTTACCATGCTTGTCGTCCTACTGCTCAGCAAGTCAAAATAAAAAGCAGATTCAGTATCTACTTTCCATAGAATTTAATAAAATAGAGAAAAGGTTGACAGGGGTCTTCTCGGAGATGTCCTGCTTGGGAAACATGGGCCGAACCGGCACGTTTTTCGTCCCAACATAAAATTAATTCAACCTCGAAGATATTTTCGAGGACGTTTACCTAGTAAAGTTTTCCTGTAGCTATATTGTCCGGGAAGAGTGCTTATCACTGAAAAAAAGAAATCGCAGAAACAATTACAGTGTGATCTTCTGTTTAAGGGTTTACAACAGGTGTCAGAGCACTCTTCGGGGAGAAGAAAATATGTATAAACATATATATATATACACACACGTGTATGTGTGTAAACCATTACATAAAATATCCACTTAACTTTAAAAAAAAAAAAATCAAAAGAATAATGTTACTGTTTTAAACACCTTTTATGCTTATACATCTTACACTCAGAATATATTATATGACCTTATCACGTTTCCATCTCTATTTTCTTGTCGCTTTTAATGAGATCTTTAATAAGAGATGTACGCTTTTACTCTTATGTTTGGGTACGTCTTCTTAGGGTTGGACAAGTGAAAAATACCTTTGTTTTCAAAAATAAGAAAGATGCACGGGTAATGGCATTGCGAATGACGTAAGACTATGGACATATATTACAATGATCGGTCATCACAAATAAAAAAGTATGATGAAGAACATACTTGAGGTGATATAGCTCTAGAAAATGAGTTACAGTTAGCTAGTGTCCCTTCTCACCTCCCTGTATCCAGCACGATATTACCTCCTCTCAGTCAAGAGCGGGGGAAAAATATATTAAAAAAACCCCCGAACTCGTTGTCCTTCAGGGAACACCATTTCTAACAGCTGTTTTATAAAGGAGGAGCCAGTGACCAAAAAACCCCTGAGAAGTGAGCCCTTAACCCAAGGTGATGCAACTCTTTTTAATCCATGGCCCCACATATATGTTTATGTCCACATATTTCTACAGCTAGTGCTTAATGCACCAGGAGCGTGTTACTCTGGAAGAGGGAGTGCGTATAAAATCCTCACAGATCTAGTGATTTTAGGTTGCCGCTTGTTTTGGGGAGGCTCCAGAAAGTTTAAAAACTGTGGGTGGGGATAATCTTTCCATTCCTTTAGCACCCCCCGCTCGGCGAGCGCAGACGCCCGCCGCGCCAGGTACGGGCAGGGCAGAGGGAAGTGGCTCGGAGGCGGGCAGCCCCGGGATCCCCGGCCACCGCCTCTTCCCGCCGGGGGATGTGCGTGGGATGTGCCCGAGGAGCTCCCGCCAGGGCACCGTCCGGCACTCCCTGCCCCGGCCGCGGTGCGCGGGGAAGGGGCACACCCCCGCCTGCAGAAGCCTGCGCTCCAAACCACGGGTTTGTCTCCCCTCCCTTTCACCCCCGGGACTCCCACCAGAGTCAAGCCAGAACCGGTTTCCTAAAGGCAAACTGCCTGTTTCAGAGCCCTTTAAATCCCAGCCCGGCCCCAGGATACAGTGCACACGAGGATGCTGTACGAAGGATGCCAAGGCAGCCCCGACCCGGGAAGTGCGGTGCATTCAAGGAGAGAGAGCAGTGAAATATTGGAAGTACTCGCAGCTGGCAGCTCACCGCAGTACCCATGGCAGGGGGGGCTCCGGCGGAGACAGGGGGTCCCAGACTCTGGGTTGCTGCCCGCGGCCACCACACACGCCCCGGCCAGGGCGGCCGCGGAGCTCCGGCAACAGAGAGCCGCCTTTTAATTTTTTTTAATTTTTTTTTTAGTTTCCGCAGAAAGAGCAGAATTCACACGCAGGAAACTGCAGCAGGGGAACGAGAGGGTGCCCTGCCCCTGCGCTCGCCCAGCAGTGCCCTGGCCACAGCAGCTCCCCGAGCCTGCCTGCACCTCCCCGAGGATGGATGTGCTTCATGCCCTTGTCGCGCATGGAAACTCAGGCCATCCTGCGAGCGACGTGTTGCCTAAATAAAGATAAAACGTGCTATACATCACAGGCTTTCCCCGTTATTCTCAATGACTTGTCGATTCCTTCCCCCTCCCCGTCCATCCCCCTACCCTCCCCGGCACACGTGCAATGATAGAAAATGGTTTTTAAACGACGAAGGGTCACGTAGAGCCATCCTGATCGTTTAGTAAAAATAACAGAGCTATTATAGAGCCGAAGGAAAGAGCCAGGGAGTTCACCCACACATGCTCCAATACTGTGCCTCGACTGAACGCACACACATAGGCAAATGCATGTGTGTGCGTATATATATATATATATATATATATATATATATATATATATTCACACACATATATATGCAGCGGCACCGTCCCATGTGACCCTCAGGACTCTCTCATTAGGCCGTAAATACGTGCACAGATGACACTGAGGGCTCCTGTATGGAGGGAGGGGGAAACGCGGAAGGGCTGCTTCGGGATGGAAATGCACATAAAGCCTTTTATGAGAGCTCGGGAGACAGCAGTTGCTCACTAACCTACTTTTATTTTTTTTTTTTTTTTTATCATCTCTATTGCCGAAAACTGGAAATAATTAAATTCTTTAAAGGTTTACTTTTGAAACCGTGGCTGGAGTAAACTATGATTCAGGTGTAAATAATTACCAAAGTCATGAAAGCGGCAACTGCTACATGTGGTTTATTCATTGCTTGCCTTTTTTTTTTTCCTTTTTAAATCGTTTGATCATTTTCATCCCTAACTGTCTGCCAAATTCACATATTTGTAATTTACTAAACTTTATCGTTCCTACCAGGATAGGGATGTTGTACATTAGTTTCCAGACCCGTCCTGCCCTGCCCCGGTGAAGAAGCCTGGCTGGAACAAACTGGATGCTCCTCAAGAAGGGATAACGCTATTACCCCGGTATTAGAACTGAATAAAAGATGCTTCCCCTTTCATAAACGCTACCAGACCCACTCGATTTTAGACTCCGGAGAAGAAATGAATTATTAAAGGGAAGAAATTGTTTAAACACAATAGCTACTTGGCTAAATGAAAGCAATCCCTGGGGCAAGACTAGCAGGGTTTGGCCAGAGAACACAATAATAGAAGTATCCATTCAACGAAAACCTTAGAGAAATAGGAGAAACGTGGACATATAATACACAGCATATAAACAAAAGCCCAGGATTTACTTCATGCCTGTTTTATTCAGCCTGCTCCAACATTTTTTTTTTTTTTTTCCTTTTGCCTACACTACAACTTCAATCCATTTGACTCTTCAAAAAACCATGGTGGAAAAAGGCAGGAAACCGAACTTTTTTCTTGCCTGTGTCCTATTTGAAAAAAAAAAAAAAAAAAAAAAAAATTGCATAGAATGGGTGAGAATTTTAAGATTTCCTTGGCAAATAAGTTAGCAAGTGGATTATGAGGGGAAATCCTGTCATGCAAACCCTCACTGACTGCAGGGACAGAGAAGGAGGTGCTCAATGCCTCTTCTTCAGCATATGTAACAACTTCAAGTGTTGTGCCCATTTTTCCATTAAAGTAGAGAGCTTTGTGGAGGATTTCTTATCATAAGTGTTGTTGACAAAATCTTTTTTACTTGTGCAAAAAAACCCCCAAAATATCCATGCTATTTTACAACTGGATAAATGAAGGCACAAAAGGGAACTCAAATCCAGAGCTGAGAACGAGATACAGCTTCCCTGTCCCAAACAGCTTGGGCAGGCTTTCTTCCTCAGCAGGGATCACAGCAGGCCTGACAAGGCACCACATTTGTTCTCTCTCACAACAAACCATGAAGAGCTGAGGCAGACATCAATTAGCTCACCCAACTGTGGAGCTCGATCAGCCCTATTTAAGCAGTGCTGACTTCCTGCAGGCACAGCCCAGGGACCTCTGAGGCACTTCTGCATCACAAATTTGATATATGAACTTGACTTCACAAGAGGTAAATATCCAACATACTTCTGCAAACACAGAGGAAAGGCAGTGGTTTCCATGGCAATGTTCATCTTATAAGAGCTCTCAGTTCATCCATCCTACTCCTCTCTGCCCTGTATCCCAGAAATGCATCTCTCCCTGAGCTTATCAGCAAGCTCATAAAAGAAGTACTTCAACATGCAGGGCTTTCTGCCTTCCTTCTGTTTCAGGATTCCCATGGGTCCCTGGGAGGGCAGAGAAGCCCTTGGGGACATGTCTGAATTAGATGATGAAAGCCCCAGTGGGCTTGAGAGTATAGGTATATTTTAACTGTGAGCAGTTCCATCTTCAAATTCCATATTAGGATACAAAAACACAAGAGTCTTAGTATCCAGTTTAAGGTCCTACTGATACAGCAAACTCAAAGCAAGATACAATGAGTGCTTTTACAACCTAAAGGCAGATCTCCACCTGCCATTTCTTCACTCATACTAGTCTCCATATTCTCATTCCTTTTTTCCTACATTAGCAGGCAGTTCTAGCCACATGAAAGGTAAATAGAAAAACCCTCCAGTGCCCGGTTATCTGAAGCTGTCATACATAGTGCATATTTCTACATGTAGATCTGTGCAGACAGGAAGAAGATAGACTCCTGCTCTGGGGTCCAACATTCACAGTGCAGCTCCTGTCATTACACTTTTTGCAAGTTACTGATAGGCTACCATGACTAGTTACAAAAACCAGACATGTAGGGATGAAAAACGTTGGTCTATCCCTCCTCTGCAAAGTACAAGGAGACCTACAGAAGAAAATCTTGCTACATGTTATAAAGTTGATATCTTTCACGTATCTGCAACCTGAAGTATTTGTTCCCTTTCACATAAGGAACATGTGAACCCTAAGTAAGAATTAATGTCTTATTCATGGTATCCAAACCTATCACATTTTACTGAACCTGTAGTATATTTCTTGTCTTTTTTTTGCTGCTACTTATTTGCAGGCAAGTGAAGTTTATGTCAAAGACCCCTTTTCTCCTGTAGCTCTCCTTATTTAATCCCTCCCCTTTCTTCTATCAGAAATATCTCTTGGTCTGTTCCCTCCCTAGCTCTCAGTTCTTTTGCCTTTTATTTCTAGTTATTTGAAGAATACCTTTCTACAGTACCTGTATTTTTAAAGAAAGCAAATTGCTTGGGTGTGCAGGTGCTGGACTGCAGACTGAAAATGCAATAATACTCCAGCCCAGTCTGTTTCAGTAACTGATTACAAAGCACAAAGCAATATCTCACAGCATCCAGGTGCAAGCTTAATCAGCAGCACCATACAGAGGCCTCGGCCACTGACACCTCTTGCCAGTCTTCTGGGGATGCCAACACTTCCAACAAGGTGGTAAAGCCTGGCAAAGCTCACTCATCATTCAGGAACACCCGTGGAAAGGGCATGTTCATTGAATACAGTTTCAACTCTGAATTTCCAGCCTTGCAGTGTCAAGCTCTGAATATTGATGCTGTAGTGTGTGAGAAAGAAGGGGAGAGGACTATCCAATGCACATGAACAAATGCTTGGTAATAAATATTTTTTTGAGACAGAAAACCAGTAATCTAACAAAATAACCAACAGTAAATCACAGCTGAAAGCAAATGTTAATATACTAGTTATTAAGATATCAAATCAGTTAGCTGGTTCCTTCTTTTGAGTTCAGCACAGAGAAAATGAATAAAAATGAAGAAAATTAATAAAAATAAAAAGAAAACCTCATCTTCCCATAGCACAGGACATTTACTCTAGTGAATGTTGAAACCTCTGTAAAGGTTACTGCAGAATTCATTTGTCCCAAGAACTTGCCTTCCAAAATAAAAGCAATACATTTTGCAAGCACAAGTTGTACCTGAGCTTGCATAAAGCTAGGCTGCCAGATTTTGGTATATAATAATCTATACAGAGAGATAATGCTGAATCATTTCACAATTAGCTACAAAGGTGGTGTTTGGGACTGGAAAAACAGGTATCTACTCCCAAAAAAGCATATAAGATGCCACAACCTAAAATCTCTCCAATTTTACTTCTTCCTACTCGTCTTATGGCACTGCAGCTTCCATCCAGATTTGATCTTTCAGATAGCAAAACTGCAGCTGTTCTGGAAAATGTCAAAAACATTTCATTTCTTCTCTACATTAGTAAGGATAATACAGTATTTACATTCTGTGCCATAATGACCTGAGCTTAAAACTTGTGAAAGAACAATCATAAATGGCAATTTAAATGCTAAAAAAGATGAACCTTGTCTATAACTTGATTTCAAGTGAAAGGAATATTATGGGAAGAGATGGGGAGGAATTGAACTGCGGGCTGTGGAATGCGCCTGCAGAGTGCCATGACAGGCAAAAGAAGCACATGGCAGCACAAA
>QWTY01033680.1:0-12080 GCA_008033365.1 Pseudorectes ferrugineus
CACTCCTAGTATAAATCAAAGGTAACAGCTTTGAAGTTTAACACAGCCAGACTATAAATGGAATTCCTTCCCTCTTTTGCTGCTGAAGAGCCCAACCCAGTCCTGTCAAAAGTGCCATACTCCTGGATAAATACTTCTCAAGAGTTAAACACAACAATGTACCCTCCATGATTTCTGATCATAGACTCAACAGAGGATTCCCAGCAGGAGTGTCAGTCCGAAACACTTTTATGTATCAGCCAGAAAGTCCCTCTGGACAGGTATATCTAAAAATCCACCATCACTAGGGAAGAGCCACCCACCTACTTATTTAGATCCTCTAATACAGAGGTATTACCTTAGTTTTCAAATACAGAAGAAGGAAGCACTCCATGTCCTCACCCACTTCTGTGGGATACCTGAAAGCATGTGCTGAGGATTATCTGCTTACAGAGTCCATGCCTCCCAGCCTATATCTCCCAAGACCTCCCAAGCTACATCTCCCAAGACCTTTGAGAGAGTCATAACCACCACCTAACCTGGGAAAGGATACACAACACCTGCAAGCAGGGCTTGGCTTAAATGCCATGTAAGAGTTGACACATTCCTTTTAGGCTCGTAGTTCTCTGTCAGGAAAGGAGCCATGATTACTTACTGCTCTTCCAGGGCTGCAACTTTAAGATAGAATAAATTCAGGTCTTTGTCATTTTAGAATAGCAAAAAAAGTGTTAATTTTCATGCTGCTTCATAGACTTTATGATTAATATTTTGTAAGCAAAACCGAAGTTTGAAACTCCTAAATGTGAGTGGTCGAATATTTCTCGTGAATATGCTGTAGTGGGGTTACTCACCAAGAGGTGTAGTGGAGATGCAATTATACACTCAGAGAAAAAAATAAAAGCCCATCTACAAAAAAGCAGAGATTATTTAAGTCCCTTTGCTACACTGTGCTGTGATGCCATAAATCATGTTTTGACTAGATACAATTAATTTTATGGGGTTTTTTCCTTGCCTTCTTTTGCATTTTCCTTCCCATTCTTCTCAGATCTGATTTCTAAGGTCATTTTTTTTCTAGATGGAATAGCCTGTGCTTGATATTGAAATGTGATTTGACAATAATATAGTGGTGAAACTTTGAAGACAAATTATGAAGGATTACCTTTTTTACTGTTCTACAAAAGTTTCATTAAAATTCACCCCTAATAAGTGTCAAAGGATACTAATCCACTGATGCTTCCGTGAAAATTTTGAATTAAGGAAGGAGCAGTAAAACGGATTTATTAAAACCTTTTTGAAACAGACAATAATTCAGTTATCATCTTCATCATCCCTTGCTACAGAGGCAGCAGTCCTTAATCCTCTTTATTATCTCTGAAAAGTATCATCATGGAATTTGGCTGGTAGGATGGGAGAGTTATTTATATATTTATGGATTTATCCTTTCCAGGATAACTATTCTTCCACCTGGGAGCCTACGAATCCTGAATGCTTCCAAGTCTGATGAAGGAAGGTATTTATGCCAAGGTGTAAATGTATTTGGATCTGCAGAAATCATTGCATCAGTATCTGTTAAAGGTATGAAAAAATGCTTTGATGGTAATGATGATTTCTCTTGACTAATATTTAAATATTACTTAGAATCCCCAGCCAACCATAAAACAGGCAGAGTAAAAAAGCATTTCCAACAAGCTAGGGGGAATAAACTCCATCTGGTCAAACACTGAATCAGATTGCCTACTCCAGCTGTTATATTGTAGGTGTGTCATAAGAATTAGTATATATATTAAATCACTCAAACTATAAATAATTCTATAAGTAAAGGCATCAATATCCCTTTTAATGTATTTTATCTTTAGGAACTCGTTTACCCCTATCTTTTCCTGCATGAGAACAAATCTTTAAATTAAAGTAATAATTGTATCTATATAAAATCCAAAGATAGTACCTTAGAAGATTAATAATAATAAAACCACTGAGTAGCAATCCATTTCTGAACCACCTTTTTTTTCATTTTTCAGCTGAATTCATATAGGATCATGGATTTTCTTTGCAGGTGTTCAAGCCTTTTGACTTTGTTTTTCAAGCTTATTCCTATATTTAGTAACCCAGGAATCATCCTTTATTGTTTTATGGAACAAAACTGAAATTTTCATGCAATCACAAGATTCCAGGTGCTGCAGCCTTAAAAGAAAAAATTAAAAATGTAGCATTTCCTGAAACTAATAAAATTAATTAATTAATCCATCTCAGATGTCCTATAGAATGTTGTTTAGGATTCTGCCTTACTGATTCCATGAAACTGTCTGTACCTTCTGATCCCCAGTGTCATACTTCAGTGTGCGTTATGAATATATTTCAGTATTTGACTCTCTGTAATTGATACTAAGAGCAAATGTAAGCTCTGAGTAGACTCAGCAGTACTCAATCATATTATTTTGTTCCGGCACTATAAGTAGACTTCCATCCGAATGTCCATAACGCTTCTCTGTTTCAAGAACCTACAAGAATAGAGCTGACTCCCAAGAAGATTGAGTTAACGGTTGGAGAGAGCATCGTCCTCAGTTGCAAAGCCCTTCATGACAGCACACTGGAGGTCACCTTCTACTGGACACTCAATGGACAGCCAATTGACTTTGAGAAAGAAGGTGGACACTTTGAAAGCATCAAGGCAGTAAGTGACCATGCATTTGTCATCTCTGTGCTGGGAACAGATAGAATTTTGCATGCTTTTATGCCTCCCATTTACCAAATTCTGACCGAACTGAGAGAGAACTGGTTTCAGTAACATTGGAAAGACATGTTAGCTAGAGGAGGTGCAAACTGCAGATCACTAGAATTACTCCAAGTAGTTTTCATCAAGAAGATATTAAATTTAAACTTGTACATCCTATGATTAGTGATGTATCTGATAATCTTTGTGAGGGAACAGAAAGGAATTTTCATCAAATCCTGCTTACATTCTTCTGCTGATTTTAATACAGAAAGGATGCTGCTATAAACATTGATGTTCCTCTCACAGATGACAGGGCTGTTGAAATGCCCTCACCTCCCAATGCTTTACTTGCCTAGCATATATTTTAATATCTGAATAGCAAGGGCTGTATTTACTAACTCCCCTGCATGAGGTGCTTCCTAAACATGTAACCATTATTTAAGTCAATAGGAATCATATGGATAAAAATATGCATATCAATTTCAAATATTGCCACTTGAGTCAAAAAGAGTTTCATATGATCAAATGGTGTGATAAAGTAATTCAAAGCTGTCTCATGTAAAATGGTTTGAACATTTCTTAGTAGAAAGAAATCTTTTAATGTGAACGAGTTTGGAAATAGAATCTACAGTCATTTAACTCAATCTTCCCACTAATGAAATGTAAATCAAATGTCCATGCTATGTTAACAGAGAAAAATGAAGCTCACAAAGGTCAGGAAATTTTAAAACTTAATGTATCTTATTTGAGTACAATGTAGCAAAGTTAAGTTTGCATTAAAAACCTTGTCAAGCTGCAATCAATTTATTCTTCTGCTTGCCTATATGGAAGTCATACTCCTTATGGAAGTCATATTCACTTGGTGGAGGGTTCTTGTTTTTAAAATTTGAGTTTACTTCAATAGACTGTTTAATTGAACTACATTAGTAAGGTATATCTTAGTGTGAAGGTTCTTAGCATAGTTATCTTCATCTGAGGAATACAACACTCAAAACAACACTATTTATGTAAGAAGGAAAATTATCACTCTTTTTTAACTTCAAGGTCATTCTTTGATTCAAGAAAACATCCTATGGTTACAATTTAACTTCAAGACATTCCCAAAAAAAATGAAATCTAAAACATGTTACATGGTTCTTTCCATGTATTTCAGCATCTTTCTTCAAAGGAAATTTTTAATCACTGGGAAAAATCCACAGGCTAGGAAATTTTCAAAGAAATCTCATTTCAAAATAAAGCTAATTTAATATAATTTATTTTATGGAAAAATAAGATTTTGTAGATGTCTCACAAGAATTCTTCATTAATTTCATTTCTACAAGAGAAAGCCCTCAAACTGGTAGAAGTAAGGCTTATTCAAAGCAATCAAGGATGACATCCTATTTTCAGACAAATATTCATGCAAATCTTATTGAAAATACTGGTTCCTTTAACTGCCCTTACATGATTAAAATTCGGCCACAACTTGGTAGGTTTAACCAGCTATTTGAGTTTATGACCTCCTTCTCACTGTGCTGCTAGAGTGTCACCACTACTTTACTAAGTGAAGATAGTATTACTCATAGAATCACAGAATGTGCTGATTTGGAAGGGACCCATCAGGACCCTCAAGTCCAACTCCAGGCCATGCAAAGGACACCCCAAGAGTCACACCATGTGCCTGAGAGTGTTGTTCAAACACTTCTTGAACTCTGTCAGGCTTGGAGTTGTGACCACTTCCCTGGGGAGCCTCGTCCACTTCCCAGCCACCCTCTGGGTGAAGAACCTCTTCCTGATATCCAACCTAAACCTCCCCTGACTCAGCTTCAGGCCATTCCCTTGGGTCTTGTCACTGGACACAAGTGTGAAGAGCTCTCTACCCCTTTGCTTTCCCTATTGAGGAAGTTGTAGATGGCAACAAGGTCTCCCCTCAGTCTCCTCTTCTCCAGGCTGAAAAAGTCTCTCATAATGGAGTCAATACTCAATATCTAAATGACTAAGTGGATTTTAAAAAGTTGTTTATTAAGTAAAAATCTTTAATTTTTCTTTTCAGAGGCACATAAGCAATTTTTTTTTCCTAAAACATAGTTTTCAACCAACAGCAAACTTCATCTGACCAGAAAATATGATCAGTCTGGAAAAAAGGCATTACACATTTTGCAAAATATTGCAGAATTAGATCCTACCTTGTCACTGTTAAAACAGTGTTGAAATAGTGAAATAAAATGCAACTCTAAAGAAGTACAAAAATGAAGCATCAAATCCTGATATTTTTAGACTGGAGTAGCTCCATTTGCCTCTACAAGATGGTCAGGCCATGCTTTCTTTACTTGCATTCCTAACTCATTTAAAGGTCAAGACATTTCTGGTTTTCATCCTAAAGAGAGACAGTGGAAGTGTAGGCTTGGATCAACTGGAAGGGGAGTGAAAACAGCTGTTAGCTCGTTACAGGCAGGATGAGGGATGGGGAGCAACACCCCTCTTCAGAACAGAAGTAATAAAACATAGCCTTCTTAGGACAATCCTCATGGAAATTTTCTGAATGCTGTTGGAAACATAATGTGACACATCTTTTGACATCCTTTTAAAGTAGTGGTTAAAATACCTTGATTTTTGCATTGTCCTGAAATGAAGCTGGATCAGTTGAGAGATACAAATCTTGAAAGTGGTAATAGCAACTGTGGTAATACAGCATTTTTTTGGTGTTTTGACACAATCCCCATAACTACTCATTTGTGGAATTTTGTCAATTTTATCTCATTATCATTTCTCTTAACTAGATAAGAATGAGAAATTTATCACAAGGTTGAAAATGTATTTCTTTACTTCACTAAAATCTAAAACATGACCAGGTACTGGGACAAAGGAAGATAAAACTCATTTTATGCTTTCGTGTAATCTCCTTTAACCTATCCAGTTTCAAAGTTGAGATACACAATATGTCAAAGCCATAGGTTTATGAATGGAGAAAACAGAAACTTGAAGTCTGATAGATTTCTATCTATATCCCTTATTTTGCTCTTCTGAATGAAATACTTCAAAATCGTATGAGTTGATCCTGAACAAAATGCTTTTTAATGGAGTATGTTTCAGAAAAATAATATCCTTTGTGTGCATGAAGTCATAGATTTATATGTCCATTTTTTCTGCATACACTGATACTTCATCAGATAAAAATATTTTCAGCCTTGACTGCAGGTTGCTTATTTTTTTTTTTTTTAAAGCCTGACAAATTAAACATTATTTAAATGGGTTTTGCTAATAATAAAACCACTGTAAACCTCTCATCACTGGTTGCAGTGCTCATACTTTCAGACCCAAATGTTAAGTATGATGAGCACCTTGATGCTTAATGCAGTGTTATAAAAGCTATCACCAAAGTAACATTTATTTGGGCTGTCGATAAATTTTCACTTGCTAAAATTGCATGATCCCTAGCAATTACAATTAAAAAGAAAAGCTTCTCTCAAAGTAATAAATATTACTTTGCTTTTTTTGAAGTTATATCACCAGTTTTGTGCCAAAAAAGGCATTATAATTTTTCATATTGAGAAGTAATTTTTTATACAAACCGAAGGTATTTTTGCTGTTCTTTACTGAGGTATCAAAGATTTAGTACCTATACCAATTTAGGTACTTCAAGGACTTGCCTGACAAAAACATAAGTGTGATAAGGATGTCAACTTGTGCATGAAGGGAATATTAAGGAAAATGGACCAGCTGAATTCCACTGGAGTGACTGCAGATTGCAGTCTAGGAAAAGAAAGCATCTCAAATGTGTATATGTAACTTTACAGTACATTTGGTGGAAGAACAATAATGCCAACGGTTATATAAAATATATCCTTTGGCATTGGTAAAGTCTTATTCTGCCTCACAAAAGACTTGATAACATTTTAGGTTCTGTGAGAGTAATCTGTATAATAGGAACAATTTCGCATGGAAGTCTGAATTTCCAAAATTTTCTTGTAGCAACACAGTAAGCAATGAGCTCAGAAAGTATAGACCTGATTGTTTTTATTAGGATAAGTTTGATTTTCTGTCCCTTGTGCCAAATCTAGAAGTCCTATTCAAAATTCTATTCAAAATGTTCTCTCCTAAGATCTCTACTGACCTTAATTTTCTCATAAAGATATCCCTTTTTTGTCTAAAAATATCCAATTTTGTCAGTAAATTTTCATTCAACTATCATCATTCCAACTCTGTGTTTGAAGGCTGATGCTTTTATATCTTGGTTTTTATAGAAGCCAAACAAAATTATTTACTGTGGTTGTCCATAGCATTGCTCTTAATGTCCCTCGCCTTGACTTCTCAGATTCAGGAAAGTGATTTGGTCTGAACATGTTCTTGATCTTTGATCTTAGCTGAAACTGCCACCAGAGGAAGCAATAAGTACAACTTGTCATGTTCTATTTTACAATGGTTATTTGTTCACATGGAAGTGAATGGAAATCTACTGTTTCACTTAAAAAAGGGCTGTAGATACAGATTGGACAATGCATTTAATTCCTGCCTGGTACTGGAGACTTCAGTCTGATAACCTAGAACTTTGGGAAGTGCATAAATTTGCACCTTTCCTTGTATTTTCAAGTCACTCCCTAATTTCTTGTAGTACTTTAATCATATTTGAGAAGTTAAGATTAAAAATTTCCTAAGCGTTTTCTAAATAGGAAGAGCTAAGTTCTACGCTACATGAAATCAATTAAAACAGCAGGCTGTTAATAATAATGTCTTTCCTCTTTATTGGATGTAAACCCAAACAAGGTTAATTAAATAGAGGTTTTACTTAGCACCCCCACTTTGTCCCCACATGAGGAAAACAGCAATACTTGTCAGAAGCCTTGCAGAAGGTACATGCTCTATGCACAGAGAATTTCTGTTCAGGGAAAAGCTGCCATATCAACCTCATTGCTACCAATTTGTTTCACTGTCTGTTGCAATCCATTCCTGCTGATGGAAGAGGCTGAGCACAGCCATTACTGTCAACTCTAATCTCTAGATATTTCAGCCCTATGCTCATTACCGCGTTTTGCCCACTTGTCACACTACAGCAGTTACTTATTTGAGCAATCAGGAGCAGTTTAAAAAAAAAAATTTAAATCTCATCTTTTGGTAATAAAAAGTTATTATAAATTAGGTAGGGTACTAAATGGAATAAGGATTTCTGTAATTTGAGCTCTATGACTCGTAACTACAAACCAAAATCCAAACACAATGAAGACCACAGTGTAATACAACACTTTACCATGTGTTGCTTCCAGGATATAAACAGTTCTAGAGAATTGATCGAATTTATTTCACACCAGATTAGAAAGAGACACTCCAAACATTTCCCAGAATCAAAAAAGTATGTAAATTGTTGCATGCAAGTGCTTGTGGCTTTGGCTATTAATAGAGAGTAAGGGACAGAGATGATAAGCAACACGTTATCTTGTTTAGCCTGGAGTAAAGGAGGCTGAGGAGGACCTTATTGCCCTCTACAGCTACATCAAAGGAGGATGTAGAGAGGTGGGGATCGGATCGGTTCTCCTCTCCCAGGTAACCAGTGACAGAATGAGAGGAAGTGATCAGGTTGCACCAGGGGAGATTTAGATTAGATGTTAGGAAATATTTCTTCACTGAAAGGGTGGTCAGGCATTGGAACAGGCTGCCCAAGGATGTGGTGGAATCTCCAGTCATGGAAGTGTTCAAAACGAGTGTGGATGTGGCACTTGGGGATATGGTTTAGGGGTGAACACGGCAGTGCTGAGTTTACGGTGGGTCTTGATGATTTTAGAGGTCTTTTCCAGCCTTAACAATTCTGTGAACTCCTCTATTTAATTTTATTTTAGACAAGGGAGATAACCAATCATTTTGGAAAATATGAGCCTCTTAACATTCCTGAATACCAATTTCTATTAAAAATGATTGTAATAAGTCTGGAAATACAGTCAAATAATTTTAAATTAATTTTTAATTAATTTAATTTCATTAATATATTTTTCCCTTTCCTTGTTTACAAGAAGCATTCTAATGCAAAAAATCTTGAGATAAATAGAAGATATTTCATGACAGTCCATTCTTTCCCCTGTTTACTTGGAGCTGATGGATCATTTAACTGCTTGGCACAGTATTAATCTGGTCTATAACAGCAGAGTCGGTTGTTTGAACAACTGATCAATATCAGTTCCTAACTCTACAGCTTCCATTTAGAGCGCTGCTGCCTGTTTTACACTTGCAACTCTGCACCCTTTCTCCCCAGCTGCTGTGGCAGTGCTTTCCAAAGCCTTCCTGGCAGTATTTCTCCATTGCAGTTCTTACACTCCCAATCTTCTGGTTTTATCCTTGAGGCCTTGCACCTGCAAACCCCAATTGTGTTGTTACAGAGAAGTGTCATGGGAAGAAGCTCTCACTGTCCTGAATCTCATCTCTACCTCTTGCCCCCTTTCTTTGTCTCGTTTGGTAAACCAAGACACAGCATGCAGCACAGTAGATAATGTTCATATAAATACTTCATAAATATTATCCAATGATATACATACTATGAATCTTAACAATCAGTCATTGCATAACAACTGCTCTTAATTAACGTATTCCAATGAACATTAACAAATAGGAGGTTTAAGTTCTTCTTCTCAAAGAAAATGATATAACACTAGAAGGGAAAAACCCAGCAAAAAATAATCATCATTTTCATTGTCACCAACTGTACTGGAGAGAGCCTCTAGAGGTCTATTTTTCCTTTTTTCTCATAGTTATAAGATTTCAGATACAGAACATGAATTTAGCAACATGAGTGTAGTGGGCCTCTCTGTCCTGAAGCTTGCCATTTCATATCCCATCTCTTTTCTCATTTCTTCCCATCCTCAATACTTTTTCCAAGTTTTCTTTAATCCCTTGATTTCACAAATCTACCCCAGTACATGACATACCACCTGACAGCTGATATTCTTTTAACTTCATCTCTTTTTCTGCCTTCTTTCAATAAAATTAATCAAACTCAATTGCAGCAATTCAAGATGTACTTGAGATGCATTTGAAGCATTTCAAGCTGATTCAAGTTCTCCCTATCCACTCTCAACACTCCATCACTCTCTGGCATCCACTCAAAGCCACCAGTGCTCACCAAAACAGCTCTTTTCATAATTCTTGCCTTGTCTATGCAAACTGTTCAGAAATACTGCCACTCGAAGGGTCTGCACTCCCCCTGGATGATTCTTAAGGATTCACAAAATGAAAACCATCTTTTTAACTTCTTATAGACAGAGGAAATGCAAGTTGTGTTTTATCAGGTTTGCCTCAGACAACCAGCATCAGCCTGGATACTGCTATATTACCATTATTATACTACCACATACCATTAATCACAACAAAACTGATAACAATGATTTCCTCTTCTTTGTTCCAAATGTACTTATATGATTAAAAGACAGAGCTCAGGATATAATTTTCCATTATCACTATATCAACCAAGAAATTTTCTGCTTCTTAGGAGATTTAATATTTGCAATTTCTAATCATCAGAAGCAGTAGACAGATGTAGTTGATGTGTTCAAACCTGAGAATTTGCATGAAATGGCACTTAAATTGCCCTAAATGCATTACAGACAGAATTTGGCTTGAAGCCAACAATCCAGCATAATGTACATATAAACTGTCAGTGTAATTTAAAAGAACTTTATTGTACTGCTGATTTTCACTTACTGTTGGTGGTACAAAGATAACACTGCCATAAGGTTATTCTGTACAATCATTAGTTTGCTTCAGATAAATTCACCAAAAATAAACTCCATTGCTACTCAAATACAGCAAAAATCAACTGTGAAGTAATTTTTCAATTTAATCTAACTGAATTTCATTAATAAAGGCTATTTTGCTAAATGAAGTAATATATGAATCAGGAATTCACCTAAACTGTGTGTTATAAGTAAAAACACCCATATATTTTAAATAATAATTTTAATTGGAAAAGCAATCATTAACAACTCAGGACATTCTTGTTTAGGATCAAATCTCAGTCCTTTTTACTCAACATACCACTGTTTTACTGTTCTCAGTTTAAACAGAATAGAATCTTTTTAGGCTTTTAGTACCTCCCAAGCACTCTCTTCTGTACAAAAACCACTTTGTAGGAAAGCATCCTCACGTCTCACTGTCAAGAGATTTAGATGACAGGCAGCAAACCTCGATAAACCCCTGTAGTCATAGTAAAGAAGGGACCCAAATTCCCCTTAGGCTTTCATCATAAAAGTTTTCCTGCAATGGCTGTCAGTGTTTGCCCACTCTTTTCTTCCCTTTGATTTAAGCTTTTGTTGAATCATGATCATTTGTAATATTCTCATTACCCATTTTAGACACATTGTTCCCAGGCAAAGAGACAGTTTTCACCCCATGTTGTCCAGGTTGAGTTCCCAACCTGAATCCTCTGCACAGCAATAGGCAGTCCCCAAGCCTTTGCACTGCAGAAGCTGAGAGCTGTGGGTCACCATGTCATCTCTACCGACTACCCAGTATTATGAACTTCTTTGGCTTTTTGTCCCTCTTTCCAAGATAAATCGGAGCTACATTCAAAGAACTGCAGTTGGAGTGCAGAAGGGAAGTATGACAATCAATGTAGAAAATGAGCAGCATTAGTAGCAGATTAAATGAAAGCTGGGTTTGATACAATGACAAAATAATGATATTTCATACGTATTTTCCACATACGATTCTGTAGTTTGAGCATATGTGATAAATTATGTAATAATCAACCCAAAGTGTAATTCTTTCATGGAAGAGGTAGGGAGAAGGGAACAAAAGACTAGATATTAAGAAAGTGCTCTAGGGTGTAATTGTGAGCTCCATTTCAAATGCAGGCAGATTAGAAATTGTTCTTGTGCAAAGGCTTCAGAAGAAAAGGTTGGATGCACTGAATGGACCACCTTGGTTTAGAGATAAAAACTCAGCAAATGAACGGACAGATTAACAGAGAGGTTTCCTAGCAACTGGCTCAGGACAAGGAACTCACTCTCAGGGGAAAAATAAGTTTAATTCTCTTCCTTCGAAGGAAGAACCATATGTAAAAGTTGTTTATTGCAAAGCAATGCACAACTGTTAAGATCTGGTTATTAAAATTAGAGAGATGTCTTTGCCCAAATTAAGGTGCAAATGACACCATACATCAAAGTCATTAGTATGGATCTTTATTTAACAGTAAATGTGAGGGAGAGAGGGAGAGATAGAAAGAAATAGGAAAAGAGAATGACAGAGAGACAGAAAATATGTCACCACTGCATGGATTCTGTTGGTTCTCTTCTTCTGGTCTTCTCAGTGGTGAGACCAGTCCCAGTCTAGTCAAAGTGATGGTCACTGTCTTGAGCCATGAGGGGTGGGAGAAGCCCATGAAACACAAGATCCACTGGGTTTATATTTACTCAGGTTCCGGTGGGAA